>JAMFTG010000392.1:90000-127500 GCA_023974075.1 Chaenocephalus aceratus | reverse complement strand
GTGTGGTGTGTGTGTGTGTGTGTGTGTGTGTGTGTGTGTGTGATGGTGGTCGAGGTGAAATAGCGCCATGGGAGAAAATGCTGTCGTTCTGATTGCATCTCATTAAGAAATAAGTGCTGCACCCTCTGCTCCTCCCTCCTCGCTCCTCCCTCCTCTCCCCTCCTCTCATCTCACCTCCTCTCCTCTCACCCTCCTCCTCCTCTCCCCTCCTCTCCTCTCCTCCCTCCTCTCACCTCCCCTCCTCTCACCTCCCCTCCTCTCACCTCCCCTCCTCTCCTCTCACCTCACCTCCCCTCCTCTCCTCTCACCTCCCCTCCCCTCTCTCACCTCACCTCCTCTCACCCTCGTCTCACCTCCTCTCAACCTCACCTCCTCTCACCTCCTCCCTCTCCTCTCCCTCTCTCTCATCACCTCCTCTCACCTCCCTCTCCTCTCACCTCACCTCCCCTCCTCTCCTCTCACCTCCCCTCCTCTCACCTCACCTCCTCTCACCTCGTCTCACCTCCTCTCACCTCACCTCCTCTCACCTCCTCTCCTCTCCTCTCCCTCTCATCTCACCCTCCTCTCACCTCCTCTCCCTCTCACCTCCTCTCATCTCACCTCCTCTCCTCCCTCCTCTCTCCTCTCCTCATCTCACCTCCTCTCATCTCACCTCCTCTCACCCCCTCTCCCACCTCTCCTCCACCCCCCCTCCTCTCACCTCCTCTCCTCCCTCCTCTCACCTCCTCTCCTCTCCTCCTCTTCCTCCTCTCCTCGCACCTCACCTCCTCTCACCTCCTCTCCTCCCTCCTCTCACCTCCTCTCCTCTCACCTCCCCTCCTCTCACCTCCTCTCACCTCCTCTCACCTCCCCTCCTCTCCTCTCCCCTCCTCTCCTCCCCTCCTCTCATCTCCTCTCCTCTCATCCACCTCCTCTCACCTTCTCTCACCTCTTCTCCTCTCACCTCCTCTCCTCTCATCTCACCTCCCATCCCCCCTCCTCCCCTCACCTCCTCTCCTCCTCCTCATCCTCCTCCATGTCATTGTTTACCACTTGCCAGCTCATCCTCCCTGTTGCTCACCTTGCCTCCAATTATGTCTCGTCCCCTTCACCGCCTGTCCTCACCTCCCCTCTCTCCTTCTCTTGCTTTATTTTTTTGATTCGCCTCATCACTTTCTTCTTCGTCTTTCCATCCAAACCATGTCCTTTCTCACTTCAATGTTCTCTCTATCCAATCTCCTCTATCCTTTTATCTAGAAGCGGCACGGCCTCCATGTCGCATCCTTTCTTCTCCCACTTCCTCTCCAATTGTGTCTGCTTTTTACAACCCCTTTTCGCTTCTCATCCATCAACGTCTCCCCTCTCCTGCCCTCTCTTTACACCTCCTCCTCTGGTCCTGTTTTACCTCCCCAGCTCTTCATGTTCTCCCCCTTTCTCCCCCGTCTCCAATGCATCAGGTCATCAGTTGTTTTCTGCTGATATTAAAGACCTTTGATCTCCATCCACAGCGCCGCGATCGATGAGAGCCTGATCCCATTCTGCTGCTCTACCAATCCATCCATATTCATACTCACGCGTTGTGTGTGTGTGTGTGTGCGCGCGTGTGTCCGTGCGTGCGTGGAGAGAGTCATCCGTCACTGTCTGCCCAGTCGCTTTATAGTCAGATATTAACATTTAAATGTATGAGGTATTGATCCCGGTGTAAACTCCACACCGCCATAAAGTTATATTCGCGTCAAAATAATCGTCTGTCTTTTTGATTTAGAGCTCAAGTCCCTGCCAACGTCCGGAGGAACCTTTGACCAGTTCTCTTGCATTGCCCATGAGTTTACTTTTTTTCTTTCTAACTGTGTGTAGAATAGATGTTAGCCTTTGCAGACCATTTACATGCACTAACACCTATATAAGCATAATATGGCCTCTTTAATAATATAAACAAAAAGGGAAATGGTGAGCTATCTGCAGTCTTCAGAGCAATACATTGCCAACGTTGATTTGATTATCAGTTTAAAGTTTGTAAGTTATATCTTTTGAGTACTTCATTTGTTTACCCTAATTTGAAGCATCAGCAGCCTGACTGAGATTTGATATCTATATAAACATGTTGTTGTCAAGATTGTCTTAGCTAACAACAATGAGTTAGATTCTGGATGTAAAAGACTTTATTGTCAAATGAACAATAGCTACACATCGTAGTTTTAGCAATAAATATCCACTGAGTAACTAAATCAACAGACTTGTTACAGACTAAAAACACAGATTGTAATCTATTTTCCACTCTGTCAATATATACTTGTACATTTTTTTATTAAACACATAAAAGATGCCAAACAAGAGGCGTATTCACACCGCAGTACTTTTCCCACAAAGGTTCATGAGAATTTAGTACAGATCACGTTCACACCGGAATAAGTCCCTGAGGGAGGATTAGGCAAATGAAGCCGCTGGAGTCACTTCTTCTTCTTCTGCTTTGGGTTTACTGGCAGGGCCGCAAACCACTTCACGGCGTATACTGCCGCCCGGAGTCCCCGGCCGGAAGTCCCCGGAGTTGGGGAAGGCTTCAGTTGAAGCTGCTGGGACTCCCAGCAGCTTCTACTGAAGCCTTCCGAGTAAATCGCCAGAACGCCGACACCTCCTCATCTCCACCGCTCCCATGTTTTATTTTGTGTTGCCATAAGTTAGTCTCTCTGCGTTTCTGCGCGGGGCTAATGCTAATGCTAATAATGCTAACGCGAGGATAATAAAATGGCGGCTTCACAAAACTTTTTGGGAGTTTTACGGGGCGTAGTTTGCAATCCGCCCAGCCAATCAGAAATATAGCTCTTTTTCTCACAAGAGAGCTTATGAACTAATGAACTCATGAACTAATTGTAGTACCGAATGCGACAAAAGAGTTCTCATGAACCTTTGTGGGGAAAGTACCGCGGTGTGAATGCGCCTAAGGAAGAAAAAACTAAAAGAGTTCCATAAAGACAAACTAAGAGCAGCCAAAGACACTGCATGCAGATGGAAGGCACTGATTTAAATGCTGCTTGTTGGAAGTTGTAATAAACCGTATACTTCCTAAATCATCATTATATATATAATGTGCATGAGACGGGCATGAGGGATGATGATGCTGCAGGACGTGGGGGAGGTCAGATTTCCTCATTAAACTGTTTGCATTTCAAATCAGGTGGAAAAAGAGGAGAAATGGCTGAAATTAAGAAACTGCTCCCAAGAGATTAGAAAATAACACTCATCCAATTACAACCGTAATGTGGGGAATGCTTCACCCTGAGTGTCGTTACCCGGAGCGGCTATTAAAGCAGACTCAGTGCTTTGTAATGATGTGAGAGAGATGCAGTCCTCCGGCTCTGACCCTGATGCTAACGGACCAGAACCGATCCACCTGCTCCCAAATACCACATGCAGCCGTTTGACCAAACTAATAGAGGGACGCTCTGGGCTTCAGCACGGACCTCCAGGCTGTCTGCCGGTGTGTGTGGATGTGTGGTTTGTACTTTAGTCCTTGTAAAGAACAAATGATGCCAACACATGTAATGCAGACACTTTGCCACTTCATACTTTTAAAAGGACACCCTGTCACACATTGAGGGTTGATGATGCTGAGAGGGGGAGGGTAACGACAACACAAGTAGATGGGATGAAGACGCCAGAGGATGAAGAAGAACATTTAGAGGATGAAACCCTCTTTATTTGGTCACACATATGGCGCCTTCACACCGCAGTACTTTCCCCACTTTAGTTAATCAGAACTCTCTAGTTCTCATGGACTAAGCACAGATCGCGTTCACACCGGAACAAGTCCCTGGGGGAGGATTAGGCAAATGAAGCCGCTGACGTCACTTCTTCTTCTTCTGCTTTGGGTTTACCTGGCAGCGCCGCAAACCACTTCACGGCGTATACTGCCGCCTGGAGTCCCCGGCCGGAAGTCCCCGGAGTTGGGGAAGGCTTCAGTAGAAGCTGCTGGGAGTCCCAGCAGCTTCTACTGAAGCCTTCCGAGTAAATGGCCAGAACGCCGACACCTCCTCATCTCCACCGCTCCCATGTTTTATTTTGTGTTGCCATAAGTTAGTCTCTCTGCGTTTCTTCTGCGCGGGGCTAATGCTAATGCTAATAATGCTAATGTGAGCATAATAAAATGGCGGCTTCACAAAACATTTTGGGAGTTTTACGGGGCGTGGTTTGCAATCCGCCCAGCCAATCAGACACAGGAACCTTGGTCTCCCACGAAAGTCCCTGCTCTCTAGGAGGGACGGGAAAGGGGGTGAAAGGTTCTCATGAACTAATTTTAGTTCCGGCTCTTTGGTGTGAACGCGACGTTTCTGAACTAAAGTGGGAAAAGTCCTGCGGTGTGAACGCGGCTATTCAGTACAGCATACACAGAGAAGTTTGACCTATAGGCAATTAACCCATCCTAGCAGTGGGCATCTATTGTACAACGCCCAGGAAGAAAAGGGGGGTGCCTTGCTCACGGGCACCATGGCAGAGCCCAGGAGGTGAACTGGACCACGTACCAGTCCAAACTCCATTCTTACGTCTGGTCAGGGACTCGAACCGGCGACCCTACGATTCCCAGTTCAAGCCCCGACTGACTGAGCCACTGCTGGATGATAACTGAGTTGTATCCATAACAGTTGTCTGTATTAATGGTTTATATATACGGGCAGTGATAGGTGTCCGATATTTGACATGTGCATGTACAGACTTGCTTCTATTCTGTGCGCCGTTTACTGAAAGTATTGTAACTGTGTGAGCTTGAGTTTCTGGACCGTTTGGTTAAACCCAAAGCCACAAATATGAAGCATTACTTTTGTAGAGTAATTTTTTCCAAATGAAAGGCAGAGATAAACAGTAGACATGAAATCCCCAATAGGACTTCTTTCTGCGGATTGATATGACCGCACATCGTCCCTTGGTCTGTTCTCGTTAGCAACGGTCATGTTATACTTAGCAGCGGTGTGTTATCTCAAATTAACAACCTCTGAAATGTCCAAATGGACCAATCAGAATGTAGTATTCATCTAAGCCAGGGGTGTCAAACTCAAGGCCCGCGACTTCATTTTATGTGGCCCCACAAGAGCTTGCAAAGAATATAATATGTTTATTATACGGTTACATGCTACAGAAGCATGTTGCCCATAAACTACATGTCCCACAATGCATCTCAAATATGACTTTTTTCTCAGAATTTGCCTTTTTTTCTTCAAAATATGCATTTTTTCATAGAATTCCTTTTTCTCAGAATTAGAGATTATTTTATTTCAAAACGTCACTTCTATTTCTTTTTTCTCCAGAATTTGGCTTTTCTTTTTAAATCATTTTGGGACATACGCACTGAAGAGACTTGCAATTATTTGCCCTAGACTTCTGCTTTCAGACGTAGTTAATTATGAAGTTATTACCCTATCCGATGATAATCCAATGCAGAGGCAATGATGTAATATAATACATTATTTTATATATATGATATATTTATATATGTATTTTTATATAGTCTTAAAGTTACAACCGGCCCTTTGAGTGCAGCCATAATGCTGATTTGGCCCGCGATGAAATTGAGTTTGACACCCCTGATCTAAGCTGTGTAATAATGTCAAAGACGGCTTTTTGAGTGACTAATATCCATGTATGTTTAACGGCTTGCTCAGTTTAGTGTTGGTGTAGTTCAGGTTAGACATAGGAACTCCCAAACATATCAGACCTTAAGACTTCTGGTGTTTCTTTATTTTCCAGTTAAATCCATCAGAAACCACATCTATAGATCTATAGCTCGTGCGTTCCCCTCCAACGTCCTTGAGACTTCACTCTCAGTCCTGCCTCTGCACCATTCCTATCTCAAACACCAATACAAATAAAAACCCAATTTGCCGATGTCCTTGTGTGCGTTCTGTATTCAGAGTTATTTATCCGTTCTGCTCCTGATGAAGTCTCCTGTTCATTTAGAGATATATTTCAGCACGTCTTATTCTCCAACGGCTCTGCGACGTGACATTGATGCCAGGAAAGTGAATAAAAGGGAAGTGCATTAGAGGGAAGTGAGGTAGAGGTCGCTCTCACCTCGCTAAATGCGCGCCGTGCATGATTGCTGCTCGATGACTGAAATTCCTTTTAATGTGGGTGTTAATATTGAAAGGACCTTGGAAAACATACAGTCTGCTTCACACACACACACACACACACACACACACACACACACACGCATTTGACTGAGAAATTAATTCATTGCATTCATGTGACGGTCTGCCCCACAAGAACACTTCCACCTTCTCTGTGGTATTTTTTTGCATTTTAAAAGGTGGTTTGTTTGTATTTTATTAACGTCTTAAATGTGTGTGTTCTTGTGTCCAGGACCCGAGCTGTGTGGTCAGTCCAATCATCGACATCATCAACATGGACACCTTTGCCTACGTGGCGGCATCTGCTGATCTCCGCGGAGGTAAACAAAGACGTACTCTTCTCTCTCGGAAAACAGAAATAGCTCCGAGGCACCTTCGGGCGAGAAACACCACGGGGTTTATTATGTATTAAAGAGCCTTTCGTGATGAGTTCATGAACCTGTTCTCTCTGTCGGGAAACAGGAACACTTTGAGGTTTCGGCTGAGGGAGTAGCTGACGAATAAGAAAACCTTTATTCGTCACATGGCGTGGACATTTAAGATAAGATCAAATAAGATAAGACGGACTTTTAATAATCCCTGTGTGGAAAATCACGACTTTGCAGATTCACACAGGAATAATACAATTAAGGATACAATTAAAATGTTATATACAGGTAAGTAACTGTTACATATTTGAGTCCGGATTGTTAAATATATGTACATGTATGTGTGCAGATAATAGTGCAGGTCGAAGTGGTTCACACATCCAACTTGGTATAAAGTAGGTAAAGATACAAAAGCAATAAAGTATAGAAGCTTAATGACATTAAAGAGGCCCTGTTGTCCTTTTTGTTTTGTTTTTTTAGTGCATGTAAATGGTCTGCAAAGACTAAAATCCATCTCCCCCACTCAATCCCTGCCTGAGACACCTCCATTGGACTCCTATGTTTACTTCTGAAAGCACACATTAATACAATAAGAACCAATGACTGTAAGCACACTTCCAAGGTAACGATACACAAGCAATGAAGTATAGCAGCCAGTAATAACATTGATATACTTTATTAATCCTCGTGGGGAAATTTTTTCTCTGCATTCGACCCATCCTGTGTTAGGAGCAGTGGGCTGCCATTTTGAACGGCGCCCGGGGAGCAGTGCCTTGCTCAGGGACACCTCGGTAGCACTTGGTCTTTCCGGGACTTGAACTGGTGACCTTCCTGTTGCCAAGCCAAGTCCCTATCGACTTCGCCACCACCGCCATTGAAGAGGCCCGACTGCGCTTTTTGGGTTGTCCCTTTCCTGTAGTGGGTTTTAGTGCATGTAAAACGGTCTACAAACGATGAAATCCACGAGTTTCTCTCCCACACGATCCCCTGCCTGAGACTCCTCCGTTGGACTCCTTTGTTTACTTCTGAACCTGAAAGTGAGCATAATACTGCTCCTTTACAAAGGTGCCAGACTATCCTCAGCTTGCCCAAGGATCCTTATTTGTGCGTTTCTGAAATGCAGCCTTGAAAAGCTTTTGAAACCAAATAATAGCGGTGTAAGTGGAGGAGGCCGGTTGGTAACTGTCCTCTAATGCGCCGCAGATAGACGGTGTGCAACAACCAATCAGAGGAGAGAATCTCTCTGCTTTTAGCTTGACTGCAGTTACAGATGAAACCTGATAATACACGGGACAAAGCACACGGCGTCCTCGCTCCCTTTCTCTCCTGAGAGCCTCAAAGTCCGCCAGCTCTCCATTAGCCTGTCTTATTCCACTCTTCTCCTCTTGGTAACAGCGGTCCGCCAATCAATGCTGATAATAGCCTGTCTCACACACACACACACACACACACACACACACACACACACACATCCTCACACACACTCAATGGAGATGTCCAAATCAATGGTGGATCTCACAAAGGACATTTTAATTATAGATCAAGCTGTCTCTCATAACATAAAAAAGATGGTTATAAAATGGACTTTCATTGATCCAGACAGACACACACACACACACACACACACACACACACGCGTCGATACATACAGTACGGTATGTTTCATGAATACAGGTGATTTTATACGTTGTTGTTTTTTCTCGCAGGTTTTGATTGGAGTCTCCATTTTAAGTGGGAGCAGCTGTCCACCTGAACAGAGAGCTCTACGCACCGACCCGACCCAGCCAATCAAGTAAGACCACACACACACACACACACACACACACACACACACACACACACACACACACACAGACTCGTCACGTTCAGAAAGTTCAGTATATGAATACATAAAAAGTTTGTGCAGGCGAGTTGGTACTGCTGCAGCGCCCCCTTTTGGTCAAGGAAGAAACAATGGAAGGCATAGACCACACACACACACACACACACACACACACACACACACACACACACACACACACACAGTGATAAATCAGGAGCTCTGGCAGCGCTCCTTCCGAAGTCAGATTGGTGGCAGGAGCCCAGATTTACTGCAGTGGCCAACTTGTGACTGTCTGACTTTATGCATGTTGTTTTTAAGAGGCGGCGGAGTGATACACACTTACAGATGGATGGTGTGTGTGTGTGTGTGTGTGTGTGTGTGTGTGTGTGGTGTGTGTGTGTGTGTGTGTGTGTGTGTGCGTGCGTGCGTGCGTGCGCGTGTGTGTGTGTGTTATGGTCTGGCCTGTCTGTTATATCGTCTGATTCTACCTGGATGTCTGTGTGTGTGTGTATGTGTGTGTGTGTGTGTGTGTGTGTATGTGTTCAGTAAACCTACGGGGGCGGATGAGTCACCGTGTCCGTCTGGGAACACACATAAGGGAGGCGAGTCCCCACACGTGACTATGTAAACAGATTTAGGTCCCCACAAGTATAGTAATGCTAGTCTACACACACACACACACACACACACACAGACACATGGAAACAAGATACAATGCTCTTAATTCAATATTTAAGAAACTTTAAAATGTCAATTTCTCGCTGCTTTTTACTTTCACTCCACGGTTCAGATACTTGGAAGGTTAATATTTACACATTTACTTTACAATTCAAAATATTATCCACCAATGTTTTTATGCATTATGATAAGTTAAGAGATGAGATAAAACTTTATTGATCCCACACGTGACGCAAAGTGACCAATAATAATTTCTTAGAAGACAATAGTGCAACACATATTATAATGAAATAGGCTATTCTGATACGAGGATTTTTGAATATTAAATACATGTTAAAGGTATTACATTTGTACTTTTACTTTTGAAAGCATGACTTTATCTAGTAATGTCATATTCCTTAATTTGCAGTATTGCTACTATACTCGACTAACTCACATGTTGTAACTTTATCAAACCAATGGAGTAAAAAGCAAAACGATGCTTAAGACGGGGACACCTGCTACCTACAATGAACATACTTGAGAGTATTTATTTAGTGTCTTTCTACGACTTTCCAGACCGATAAAAGCCCTAGGAATACAGCATCTTACTGTATAATGCAACCACAACACAGTCAACAATGTTAATTTAACAGCAACTATTTCCACTTTTTACCTGGAGGTCACCAGGACTCAGGACTCAGGACTCAGGACTCAACGATACGTTTCCATAAACTCATTCCCACCTCTGTTATTAAACCCTGTCTCCTGGTTTCAGAAAATGCCTTTCAGTGTTTTTGTGTCTGATAAGGCTTGAAATGGGTTTCAGTAAAACGACCTTCGCAGATTTAAGTACTTTAAAAACACACACCGTCCTTTTCTCTTATTTTTATTCCAAGTTTTATTTATGCTATTTTCTTTCCGTCAGTCGCATGAAAAGCGTTTTAAACACACAAGGACAAATTGAGCTTGAAAAAAGTTTTATGTCCTTCCACCCACGTACACACACACACACACACACACACACACACACACACACACACACACTGAGTGCTGTGTGCAGGCAGTGACGGGGATAATTGGTGATAGACAGAGGCTATTTGATGACACGTTCTGGCCCTCAGCTCTTCATTCGCTACATTGTTCAGATCGTGTGTGTGTGTGTGTGTGTGTGTGTGTGTGTGTGTGTGTGTGTGTGTGTGTGGCAACAAACCAAAAAAGCTCTCCTTTGGAAAACCCACGGAGCAGCAGGAGTGGATCATGAGTCTTTTTACTTTTCCATTTGATCAAATAAGTGTGTGTTGCTGTATTATCCAAACACACACACACACACACACACACACACACACACACACACACACACGCACACATCACTTCAGGGGACATTACATTGACTTACATTCATTTCCTGGAGACTTATCCTAACCCTAACCAAGTCTTCACCCTAAAATGAATGAGGTCCCCACATGTATAGTAATGCTAGGCCACACACACACACACACACACACACACACACACACACACACACACACACACACACACACACACACACACACACACACACACACTTCAGGGGACATTACATTGACTTACATTCATTTCCTGGAGACTTATCATAACCCTAACCTTAACCAAGTCTTCACACACACACACACACACACACACACACACACACACACACACACACACACACACACACACTCCATCTCTGTTTCTACATGTCCTTTCTCTCTGACAGGACTCCCATCATCGCCGGCGGGCTCTTTGTGATTGACAGGTCGTGGTTCAATCATCTCGGGAAATACGACACCGCCATGGACATCTGGGGCGGGGAGAACTTCGGTACGTCTCTCCGTAGCGTCTGTCACTGATGAACTCACGTAACAAATCATCATGAACCCAAACAAGGATCATGCAGTGGATTACATGTATATCTTAAAGAGGCCTTATTGTGTCAGCATCTGAATCTGCCATGACGATACGATGATATGTTAAAGTGGGTTTTACTTCATCTGAATCGCTGGAACAGTATTACTTATTTAATAATAGTCATCATTATGAATTACTCTCACCTGCATCGACCCATATTTGATTCTTTCATGTTCCTCCAGTTTAAAACGTGTCTTTTCTTGCACTGAAGGAACAATGTAATGCTGCGTTCACACCGGACGCGATGCGACGTTTGGGGGAGGACGCGATTACATGTAAAGTCAAGGCAGAGACGCGATCAGACGCGAATTCGCTCCGACGGCGCGCACGAAGCGGTGGACGCGGCGCGAATCACGAGATTGAAGGGGGCCGCGGAGAGTTCAATGTTTTCAACTCGGGTGTCAAATTCACGTGACGCGTTCTCGCGGAAGCCAATCAGCGGTGAGGATCTCAGCCTGCCGTCACTGACGTTCAACCAGAAAACATCAGCCATTAGCTGTTAGCGGTTAGCACTCAAAGCTCACAGCTCCTCATATCTGTTCAGAAACTAGACAAAAGTTAAACAAGTACAAACCACAGACTGCCTGTGTCATGGAGAATACAGTCGCTGGTTTATTTATGTCTGTAGTTGTTGTGAGTGTGGAGTGAGCATATACAACGTTAGCTTAGCCCGTTAGCTTAGCCTGGTCCATTCAGAAAACACGCCTGCCGTCTGTCTGCAGACTCATCAAAGCATTAATTCATGGTTTTTACTAACCGGTATCAGTGTGTTGTTACGTCGGCATCATTTAGAAACGTGTATTACAATTAAATCACGGTCAAATATGTTCATGTTGTTGTAGCTGTAGCTCCCGAGCCAGCGCGTCTTGTTTGAATGATGCGAGTAAACACAGCTGGCAGCCGCGGTGAAACTCGAGCGTTTACGGCCCCTACACACGGCGGCGTGCGTTGCCGCTTGGCGGTGGGCGTGTCTTGAGCTTGGGGAATCAACGCGAGCAGCCCGACCAACAACCAACCACATGAATGTCCCGCCCCGGACATACAAAGCAGAGCATTCATGCTACATCCATGCTGGCTAAATATACTGTCTCTGCTTGCTAGCTGTCCATTCAAACGAAGCACACTGGATATAAACTCCCCAAACAGGCGAAAACCTACCAGTTTCCCCCACTGTCTCTGCCACCCCCCCCCCATGCCTGGCTCCTCCGGTTTGTATCCCTGTAGGTAAAGAGGGACTGGTCATAGAGTACCGGGTGATTCCCTACCCGCCACGATCATTTTCTCCTCCTTTTTTTGACATATGGGAAATAACTGCGGTCTGGCTCTCCCAACATACACCCGGTTTGATTGGCTACTGCTTGTACTGTCAGATTTACATACGAGGGATTTGATTGGCCGACGCCTCCGTCGAGACGGCAAAAGTAGAACATTGCTCTACTTTTGCAGCGAGCACCTCGAGAGAAGCTACGCTTTGCTCCCACAATGCAGTTCGGCGAATCGTGACGTCACCCCATTCAAAGTGAATGGGCAGAAGCGTTGAAGCGGCAACGCACGCCGCCGTGTGTAGGGGCCGTTAGAGCGAAGCGAATATTCGCATCGCGTCCGGTGTGAACGCAGCATTAGGACTGTCCTAACAAGGTGTTAGTTTTTTATCGTGCTAAGTGCTCTCAAAATGTTCTGTAGCCTGAGAGAGAGGAGCAACAATTAGAAAAAGCCCAGCAGAAATCAATGTGTAATGAAAATAACATAACAGCAATAAGAGGAACTGTGTTATCGCGTCCTGCTTGAGCCCCGGGTTGTATTCTCCGATAGCTATCGTTAAAATAGTGCAGGAAGTTCTTGACGAATCACCCGAGTGAATATGTTGGCTGCTAGTTAACCGAAGAGGAACACAGAGGTCCTTAATATCAGCGCTTCAGACGGATGAAGGTGAACTGACATCCATCCAGCAGAACATCTGGCTCTCCTGCTGCTGCCCGCCTGCAGTCATCTGAGCGTGTGTGTGTGTGTGTGTGTGTGTGTGTGTGTGTGTGTGTGTGTGTGTGTGTGTGTGTGTGTGTGTGTGCACGCTCAGTAATAGAGTGTTGGAGTCAGTTTGCTGATTGCGGTACTGCTGCTTTTTTCGCCCGATCAATGAGACTGTTAGACTGGTTTTCTTCTCTCCCTCTTTCTTCGATGTGCACACACACACACACACACACACACACACACACACACACACACACACACTCTCTCATTTGTTCTCTGTCATGTTTCTGTCGGTCTCACAGGCTCCATGTCAGTATCTGAGTATCTCGCTGACTCCACTCGTTCTCCTTTGTACTCGCTTGTGTTTCATCTTTCCTTCCCTCTCTCCTCTTCCTCATCGAGCCCCATGCATGCTCTCGTTCTCAGCACCGCACTCCCATTTCTCTCCCTCGTCTTTTCTCTAGATGGCTGTACAACTTTCTACATTTCTCGTCTCGTTCTTTAGGGAAACTGTCTCTCTGTCTATCCTCAGAGCTCGCCGAGAGACCGCAGCACTGTCAATTAACACACACACACACACACACACACACACACACACACACACACACACACACACACACACACACAGAAAACGGAGACGGAACGAAAAAACTTCAAATGAACTACAAGCCGAGCTCCACTCATGCCACTTTCACACCAACGCGGTTCCCGTTCTAGCTCCGTGCTTTCACTCCTCTGGTTCGGAACCGGTTTTGTTCACACCGCCCAGAGCCCGACTGGTGCTGCCGCGGCTGCGTCACGACGTCACCGTTTACCTCGCTGATTTTCTCCCCAACGGCGTCGGGTCGATGATCGTGTTGCTTTTAATCACACGAAGCCAGATTAAATTAATTAACTACTTCTCAACCCTTAGACTTTTCTCCAGAGGGCCGTGGTTCTTGTTTATTAATATGTTTCAGCGGCATTTACCGACCGCTGCGGTGCTGCCCGCTGTTTGGCATCACAACGCTGTTATGAAAGTTTCTCTGGTATAAAATGTGGGATGTTACCATAGCAACCGAGGCTAAACTGACTATATCTTGACTACTTGTTGTTGCTATCCTATTGTGGCATACGCCGTTTTCTACAGGCACATTTTACCGGCGTATTTTTCATTATGATTCTACTTGTGATTGTCATGACAACCTGTGCAGCCCATGTATTGATTCCATCCGATAGCTGCTATAATACAAAACAACACGTCTGCCTCTCTCCACTATGATCAATGACAGTGAACGGATGGTCAAAGTAAGGTACAAACAAACAGAATCACCGCCCCCGCCTCCGACGTAAGACTTAGAGGCGGCTCCGCTGCGGTGTGAACAGGAAAAAACATATACATGCTCTATTTACCAATGTGGAGAATTGGCATCCTCTCCTAAACGAAATGGGTTCTGCCTCGTCCTTAGTCCAAGATTCACAAAAGTTGGGGCAGTAGTTGCTCGCTGACAGACAAACAGACACTCGAACTGAGATGAAAACACATTGCGTTCTTGTCAAGAGACATGAGATACAGCCTCAAGATGAGTTGCACGAAAACACAGATGCTACACACTGAGGGTAACGACCAGAGGTGGGAAGTAGTGGAGTACAAATACTTCGTTACTTTACTTAAGTACATTTTTCTGGTACCAGTACTTTACTCCACTACTTTGACTTCTTACATGTTGAACTCAAATACCTGTACTTTCTACTTCTTACATGTTGAACACAAATACCTGTACTTTCTACTTCTTACATGTTGAACCCAAATACCTGTACTTTCTACTTCTTACATGTTGAACTCTAATACCTGTACTTTCTACTTCTTACATGTTGAACACAAATACCTGTACTTTCTACTTCTCACATGTTGAACCCAAATACCTGTACTTTCTACTTCTTACATGTTGAACCCAAATACCTGTACTTTCTACTTCTTACATGTTGAACACAAATACCTGTACTTTCTACTTCTTACATGTTGAACTCAAATACCTGTACTTTCTACTTCTTACATGTTGAACACAAATACCTGTACTTTCTACTTCTTACATGTTGAAGACAAATACCTGTACTTTCTACTTCTTACATGTTGAAGACAAATACCTGTACTTTCTACTTCTCACATGTTGAACTCTAATACCTGTACTTTCTACTTCTCACATGTTGAACACAAATACCTGTACTTTCTACTTCTTACATGTAAACGTTGTCATGTAGCCGTTGTTCAGCATGGAAACATTCATTATAAAGGGAGGTCAGGTACTCTTTAAAGCAGCTGCTAGCTATGGGTACTTTTTACTGAAGTACACTTCAAAGCCACTTTACTTTTACTTGAGTAAAGAAGTTAGTCAGTACTTCTACTTTCACCAGAGTATTTGTACTTCAACTTGAGCAAAGGATGTGTGTGCTTTTGCCATCTCTGGTAACGACCATCTTTAGTTAGAAAAGTAATTATGTAAGAATCATGAATATAACATCAGCATTAAGAACAACACACAGACAGTGAGTGACAGGTGCATGCTGGGTGTTTTGCAGAGATCTCGTTCCGGGTGTGGCAGTGCGGCGGCTCTCTGGAGATCCTGCCCTGCAGCAGAGTGGGTCACGTCTTCAGGAAGAAACACCCGTACGTGTTCCCCGAGGGAACGCCAACACCTACATCAAGTAAGTCTGAACGAGCCTTTACTCGTATCAATATCCACATTTCCACCGAAGCAGGGCACCGAGTTGTCTCGCTTCTGAGCGGTTCATAGATGCTTCTGAACGAGGTGAGGCCCCCTCCGCGAGGTGAGGCCCCCTCCGCGAGGTGAGGCCCCCTCCGCGAGGTGAGGCCCCCTCCTGCGAGGTGAGGCCCCCTCCGCGAGGTGAGGTCCCCTCCTGCGAGGTGAGGCCCCCTCCGCGAGGTGAGGCCCCCTCCTGCGAGGTGAGGCCCCCTCCGCGAGGTGAGGCCCCCTCCGCGAGGTGAGGCCCCCTCCGCGAGGTGAGGCCCCCTCCGCGAGGTGAGGCCCCCTCCGCGAGATGAGGCCCCTTCCGCGAGGTGAGGCCCCCTCCGCGAGGTGAGGCCTCCTCCGCGAGATGTGGCCCCCTCCGCGAGGTGAGGCCCCCTCCGCGAGGTGAGGCCCCCTCCGCGAGGTGAGGCCCCCTCCGCGAGATGAGGCCCCTCCGCGAGGTGAGGCCCCCCTCCGCGAGGTGAGGCCTCCTCCGCGAGATGTGGCCCCCTCCGCGAGATGAGGCCTCCTCCGCGAGATGAGGCCCCCTCCGCGAGATGAGGCCCCCTCCGCGAGATGAGGCCTCCTCCGCGAGATGAGGCCCCCTCCGCGAGATGAGGCCTCCTCCGCGAGATGAGGCCCCCTCCGCGAGATGAGGCCTCCTCCGCGAGATGAGGCCTCCTCCGCGAGATGAGGCCCCCTCCGCGAGGTGAGGCCCCCTCCGCGAGGTGAGGCCCCCTCCGCGAGGTGAGGCCCACGCAGTCAGCGTGATCGGCCTGTAGGGAGGGGCGGTCCTGAGTAGAACCTACTAGTATTTTCTTAGTCTGTTAATTTGAGGCGTTTAGAGTTGTGTTGTATCTCTAGCCATTCATATTGGCTTGCATTTGGCATGAAGGTCAAGTGTGTGAAGGTCAAGTGTGTGAAGGTCAAGTGTGTGAAGGTCAAGTGTGTGAATGTGTTTGTTTTAATTCATGTTAACTGGCAGAAAGGAGGCGTGAGAGTGGCCGATATCAGAAACATGCATAGCTTAAGGGTTCTTTGTGAAGTTGTGTTTCTGTGTTTCTGAATGTACGCATGGTTGTGGCTTTTGTGAATGTGTGACTGTTCTTTCAAAAGATTAAAACGCTTTACTGTCATACGCACAACAGTTACAGTGCAGTCTCAGGCCCCTTCAACAATGCAACATCTTGTATATTTAACATGTTAAGTTACCCCGTGACACGAAGCCATTACTCTGAAACCCTGGCACTGACACACTAACCTTTGTCTCCAACTCATAATAACCCCACTCACATGTCCTGCTGACTGACTGATGCATGAAGCAGGAAGCAGCGCCTGAGCTGCGTGTCGCCGCGCTGAGAGCTGTTCACGTCATTGTTAAAGTGGATTTACAGCTGCCTGCGAGCCGTTGAGCTGCGAGGACAATATCATCCTATTAGCATAAGCTGTATTCTGTTCTGCGCTCCTTTCAAACCGTTCAAACAGAAATATGTTTACAGGCACTCCGATAATCCATTAACAGGACTAATGTGCTCAGGCGGCATGTGGATTGATCTCGTATAAATGATTAATTATCGCTACAAAGAGGACTCTGGTAACATTTAGATTACAAACCGAGAGCACTTTTAAACATTACTACGTTATCATAGTGTTGTATAGTAAGAAGTAAGGACATAGAAACGTCTAAATCATGAGAAAGTACGCAAGAAAATTATGTAATATCCAGTATGAGTATAGTATAGTATTGCATACTGTAGTATAGCCTTGTCTATTAGAGTATAGTAGAGCCTTGCATAGTAGTATGGTATAGTCTAGTGCAGTGGTTCTCAACTGGTGGGTCGCGGCCCAAAAGTGGGTCACGGACCCGTTTCGAGTGGGTCGCGGATGTGTGAGTGAAGAAAAAAAAAACGGTTTTGAAAACTTCTGTTGTAGTGCTCATCTTCTCAATAAAACATCTTTGCTGATGTCGACCCTTACCCACAATGTAAAGTAATTCACGCAGACTATCTCCGCTTTACTCTTCTCTCTGTGAGGAGCAGAAAGTTCAGCTTCAGAACAAAGTGAAAAACAAACAATGGCATAAAATATTATTAATATGTCGGGTCGTAATAGATGTATTTATTTTCTTCTCAGAGTGAAACAGAATGCGAAGTTTATATAGTATTTCTAAAAATCTCCTGGGGGAGCATCCCCCCAGACCCCCTGCTGCGGTTGGGTTTTCAGCATGCCTTTTTATACAGTTCAGCTTACTTACAGTAAAGCATACTTAGTTCTGTGAAGGGATATAAGGGACACTGTACTTCACTTTCATTCATAATGTTTGCTGAAAAGCGTATATATTACAGCACGATTTTTTGTTGAATAGATTGTGGTTCGAAATGTTGGGTCGCGATTTATTGACAAAGTAAAAAGTGGGTCCCGAGGCCTGACCAGTTGAGAACCCCTGCTCTAGTAGAGTATACTGTAGTATAGCCTTGTCTAGAGTATGGTAATCTATTCTAGTATAGAATTGTAGAGTATACTATAGTAGAGTAAGATCCAGTGCTTCTCAAACTTTTTTCAGTAATGTTCCCCCTTTGAAACATTTTCTCAGCCGAGTACCCCCTGACCGACCCCGAAAAATGTTTGATCGAAAAAGCCTATACAAATAATTCCAATATAGTCAGGGCTGCACATAACTGGTACGAGAGAGAGAGAGAGAGAGAGAGAGAGAGAGAGAGAGAGAGAGAGAGAGAGAGAGAGAGAGAGAGAGAGAGAGATTAGAGTTGCATAAGAACTGGTAAGATAGCAGGGTTTCCCACACATAGACTTTACTTGATTACTTGATTAATTGTTTTAATCCGTCCGCGAGCACGACGGCATCTGCGATCCCTCGCTCTACCCCTCGCTATCGCGTGAAGGGTCTGCTTTATGCGCTCCGCACAGTAAAACCCTGCTGCGAGGCACGGGCGAACAGTTCACGAGCGTGCTCACGAGCGTGCTCACGAGCGTGCTCACGAGCGTGCTCACTAGCGCACCCCCCCCTTCATAAGTCAAGTACCCCTCAAAAGGTCCGGTTTATTTCATTTTAAGGATGCGCACCAAGCAACATCTCCAGGTGCTCCTTTGAGAACCAGGGCGCCCTGAATATAGTGAAGCTCCCTCAGTGTGTGATGTATTAACTCCTTCATGCATGCATTACAACAAACTAAGGATATCTTCATTTTATGCATGAAAAAAAATAACATAACGGAAAAAAATGTAAACTGATTTTTCCAAGGAGTTTTTCAACTGAAGTAATATCTGTTTAACAAACCAATGGACAAAATGATATATTATGCAAAACTATAAAATACAATACACACATTTGACATGTTTATATGAGGACTTGGTGGTTCTAGGAATATTTTATCTAAAATTGTGTTTTCTATTTAAGTTATTGAACTAAGATTATTTTTGTAATCATGCATGTTTTTTTTTTAATGAACTACTTTTTTCCGTTTTTTTTAAATCTCACGTACCCCCTGCAGTACCCCAACGTACCCCTAGGGGTCCGCGTAGAATCACTGTTTTAGAGTATAGTATTGTATAGTAATATAGCATACTATAGTGTAGTATAGTATTGTAAAGTATAGTATAGCTTAGTCTATAGTATAATACAATCTTGTAACATATAATATAGTATTACCCAGTGTAGTATAGCTAGTATACAGTACATACAATACACCTTTAAATATATTACATAGTTGCCATGTTTTCTCAAATACATGCTATATAGCCTTTAATTCCCAAGATAACGTTTTTAATTGTCCCATTTATTTTGTGAATTTCCACATAAAGGCCAAACGCAGCCTCGGCATGAATGGAAAGGCACCGTGGGGAACACTTTACATGAGAAACAGACGTATAAGACGGCGAAAGTGAGCTCACAGAAACTAAATTACAGCACTTCATCTCAAAAGAACTCCTGGGATCCGCTGCGTGTCGCACGCAGAGGATGAAGAACTCAGTGGCGAACCGTGTCTATCGCCACTGGACCTTCTGTAGACACACACCCCCCCGCGGCATTATAATGTCCGTCTTGTCACTG
The DNA here is from genome assembly GCA_023974075.1 of Chaenocephalus aceratus. NCBI lineage: Eukaryota > Metazoa > Chordata > Actinopteri > Perciformes > Channichthyidae > Chaenocephalus > Chaenocephalus aceratus. The sequence continues at coordinate 107,857 of JAMFTG010000392.1, read as the reverse complement.
AATTGTCGTCTTAAAGGGTACTCACAACAATTCCGCAACAACTTCATCTCCACCTGTTGCTCTTGTCATTTCAACGTTAAAACAATAAAACGGCATGAATTGCTTCGTCGCATTCATCTAGGTCCTCTGTCTCGAGCTAGTGAACTAGCGGGCCTTCTAGAACACCTGGAACCGAGGGGAACTCTGAAAGAACACGCCCATTGGCTACAAATCAATATCTGATTGGTTGATCAAACTGTCAGTCCAAACGTACGCTCTCATTCAGTGCGACGGCCAGGGCCTTCGATCAAGGATGTAGAATACCTTGTTGAAGGATATTCTACCCAGAGACCCAGAACAAGATCTGATTGGTTGCTTCCTTTTCCTAACACAAACCCACTCAATGCGTAGCGCATGGACCGAGAAGGACAAACAAATCAACGTAACACATATTACAGATCAACAACACAGATACCATTCTCATTTATTCATTTTATTTATATAATTAAATCGATCCTTTGTTTGTTTTATCTGAGTGTTCCAGGGTGTTCTCTGGATACCCTGAAGGCCCTGACGGTTCGCCACTGGAAGAACTCCTGTAGAAGTTCAGTAAGTCACGAATCTCAGCATGTGAGCAAGGCATTAACGCTGCTGGGTTGGAAGCTGAGGATCCTTTATAGGCTTCGGACGAGTTTAGTTCCCAAGCTGAAGACTCCCGCTGATCAACGGCACTTTAGAGCAAAGCCTGCGCGACGGCTCGTAGAAACGTACGGTTTTCCGTCGACACAAGAACCAGACTTCTCCCTGCTTCAGCCGCTCTGTTTTCTCCCTGATGGCCACTATCGAGGCAGCATCTGTTTTTTAGCAGACGACGATGTGTTTTATTCGTATTTGCGATCGCATGTTGTTCTGCTGGTTAATTAGCTGGAGGCGCTGTGTGTGAGGAATATGCTGAATAAAAATTGCTTCTTAATAATTTGATTACAAAGATTATGCTGCTTCTCCCTCGCGTGCGTGGGTGTGTGTGTGTGTGTGTGTGTGTTTAATTGTGAGCCTGTGCATGACACGTATTTATGTTTATACGCCGACAAGCGACTCGTATCCTCTCTCTCTTCCCCTTTCATTAAACCGCCAACGCCACTGTGTGTGTTGCCTGTAATGGAGGGTTTCTGTCATTTCAATGAGATAGTTCACAACTCACAGAAACTCAGCTAATTATAGCTAATTACCAGAGAGAGAGAGAGAGAGAGAGAGAGAGAGAGAGAAGGAGAATGAGAGAACATTAGTAAATGGGGGAGAGAGACGGAGGAAACGTTCCCCTCTGGAGCTGGAATAAATGCAGTACAGCAGAAGGGAGGGTTTACAGCAGGCTTAAACACAATATATGTGGATCGGAAAACGTGGATGTTTTCACTATAATATCAACTATAGGTTTGTTGTTGGCAAAGTCAAACAAGAGATCACGGCAATGTAATAATAATAATAATAATATATTAATTTTATATTGCGCTTTTCTGAACCCAAAGACGCTTTACATTTGGGAGGGAGGGTAGACAAACAAAACAAAAACAAAGACAGAACCAAAAAGAAACAAAACACAACAGAAAATCAGTCAGGAAGAAGTTGATTGAGAGGGGGCGGGGCTTATGGATAGAGAGTTGAAGAGGTGGGTTTTGAGGCGGGACTGGAACAGGGTGGGGGACTCAGACTCACGGAGGTCTTGGGGGAGGGAGTTCCAGAGCTTCGGCCTTGGCCTTGGGGATGGAAAGCAAACCGGCTGAGGAGGATCTGAGGGACCGGGGTGGTTGGTAGAGGATGAGGAGGTCAGTGAGGTAGGGGGGGGGGGCTTTGAAAGTGAGGACCAGGAGTTTGTAATGGATGCGGTGTGAAACGGGCAGCCAGTGGAGTACAATGTACACAGAATCATTTATACCGTAGGTGACGAAACTGTTTTAATAAACTTTCATGAACCAAAACAACACATACACACCCGCATAGTAAACCTCACCCTCAAGATTACATCATTGTTTTTTGGCAGATGAGAAGCACAAAGACCTCAGAGATTTGAATTGCCAAATAATTAATTGTATCATTTAATGTCATAAAAGTCACATGAATTATTATATGCTAATGTTTTTACCGGTTTCCTCGACAGTGCAACCAAGGAAAATGTAATAGCAGCCTCTAAGATTAATAATCTATGCCTGAGTCGTGGATCCTGAGTCGTGGGTCCTGAGTCGTGGATCCTGAGTCGTGGATCCTGAGTCGTGGGTCCTGAGTCGTGGATTCTGAGTCGTGGGTCCTGAGTCGTGGATCCTGAGTCGTGGATCCTGAGTCATGGATTCTGAGTCGTGGATGATCCTGACTCGTGGATTCTGACTCGTGGATCCTGACTCGTGGATCCTGAGTCGTGGATCCTGAGTCATGGATTCTGAGTCGTGGATGATCCTGACTCGTGGATCCTGACTCGTGGATCCTGAGTCGTGGATCCTGACTCGTGGATCCTGACTCGTGGATCCTGACTCGTGGATCCTGAGTCATGGATTCTGAGTCGTGGATGATCCTGACTCGTGGATTCTGACTCGTGGATCCTGACTCGTGGATCCTGAGTCATGGATTCTGAGTCGTGGATGATCCTGACTCGTGGATTCTGACTCGTGGATCCTGACTCGTGGATCCTGAGTCGTGGATCCTGACTCGTGGATCCTGACTCGTGGATCCTGAGTCGTGGATCCTGAGTCGTGGGTCCTGACTCGTGGATCATGAGTCGTGGATCCTGAGTCATGGATTCTGAGTCGTGGATGATCCTGACTCGTGGATTCTGACTCGTGGATCCTGACTCGTGGATCCTGACTCGTGGATCCTGACTCGTGGATCCTGAGTCGTGGATCCTGAGTCGTGGGTCCTGAGTCGTGGATCATGAGTCGTGGATCCTGACTCGTGGATCCTGACTCGTGGATCCTGAGTCGTGGGTCCTGACTCGTGGATCATGAGTCGTGGATCCTGACTCGTGGATCCTGACTCGTGGATCCTGAGTCGTGGATCCTTAGTCGTGGATCATGACTCGTGGATCCTGAGTCGTGGATCCTGACTCGTGGATCCCGACTCGTGGATCCCGACTCGTGGATCCCGACTCGTGGATCCCGACTCGTGGATCCCGACTCGTGGATCCCGACGCGTGGATCCCGACTCGTGGATCCCGGCGCGTGGATCCCGACTCGTGGATCCCGACTCGTGGATCCCGACTCCATCCACCTGGATCCATCTTCTTATTATAGACCCATGCATTGTCCAGCACTTGGTCTACCTATGTTTTAAATGTATTATCGTTTTGATTTACACACGGCATCTATCGCACGTCTGTCCGTCCTGGAGAGAGGTCCCTCCTCTGTTTCTCCTCGAGGTTTCTAACATTGTTCCTCATTCACTGTGGGGTTTCTTTGGAAGTTGTTCCTTGTCCAATGTGAGGGTCCAAGGACAGAGGGTGTCTTATTCATATTCTGTCCAAACTGTAAAGTCCACTGAGACAAATGACCAATAATACTTTTCAGCCCGAATAGCAAATATACTGTTTTGACCCCGGTTATAACTCTGTGTTTCAGGAACACACGTCGCACAGCGGAGGTTTGGATGGACGACTTCCGTCTCTTTTACTACTCGGCTCGACCTGCGGCACGGGGGAAATCCTACGGAGAGTAAGAGCACATTGTCTCACACACACACTTCATGTGTCCCCTCTTCTTCATGTCTCTTCTACGTCAACATGTGTCCCCTCTTCTCCATGTCTCTTCTTCATCAACATGTGTCCCCTCTTCTCCATGTCTCTTCTACATCAACATGTGTCCCCTCTTCTCCATGTCTCTTCTACATCAACATGTGTCCCCTCTTCTTCATGTCTCTTCTACATCACCATGTGTCCCCTCTTCTTCATGTCTCTTCTACGTCAACATGTGTCCCCTCTTCTCCATGTCTCTTCTTCATCAACATGTGTCCCCTCTTCTCCATGTCTCTCCTACATCAACATGTGTCCCCTCTTCTTCATGTCTCTTCTACATCAACATGTGTCCCCTCTTCTCCATGTCTCTTCTACATCAACATGTGTCCCCACTTCTTCATGTCTCTTCTACATCAACATGTGTCCCCTCTTCTCCATGTCTCTTCTACATCAACATGTGTCCCCTCTTCTTCATGTCTCTTCTACATCAACATGTGTCCCCTCTTCTTCGTGTCTCTTCTACATCAACATGTGTCCCCTCTTCTTCATGTCTCTTCTACATCAACATGTGTCCCCTCTTCTTCATGTCTCTTCTACATCAACATGTGTCCCCTCTTCTTCATGTCTCTTCTACATCAACATGTGTCCCCTCTGTGGAAAGAGACTCTGAAAGTTTCAGGAACAAAGATTTTCTCTCTTTTTGATCAATTTCTATAAAAACCTGTCTGAAAATGAGCTGATCAGATTTTGGCCACTTTGTGATGTCATAACGATGTGTTGTCTTGTGTAACCATTAGCCAATCAGCAACAAGGTACCCCCCCCCCCCCTTATCACCTGAATCTCCTCTAGAGCTCCATTGAGTTCTTTGTAACCAAATGTCTCTCAGAGGGGCGTGGGGAGGGGCTCCTTACTTTCATCTAAAGTAACAGACAGAGAATCAGCACTTTGGAAACAGGGCTGAAACAGAGGGGATTATGGGTAATGCTGCAATGATCTGTTTGGTGTTTCAGCCAATCAGAGACAGGCTCTGGATATATCTATCTATTGATGAAGAACAGTTGAATAGGGGACCTTTAAATTGTTTTATTGTAACCTATTTTAATTTGCTGTCAGCTTTACTTCAAGGGGATTTCATTAGAATCACTGATGATGTTTTATCATCTCTATTTATTTTAATATTGTGTTCTTCTTGTTCTGTAAAGCTGCTTTGAGCATGAAAGGTGCTTTACAAATGAAGTTTATTACGATACAATAGAATAAAATGAAGAATACAAATAGTTACATAAAGAAGTAGAAGTGTGAATAACATATAACAGTGAAAACATTTGTTTAATACAATATATACAATAGTGTAAACATAATAACTGTGATATTAATAATGAATATCATACACATTATGACTACTTATAATATAAATAAGTTGAGTAAATCATCATTATGTTGGCGGAGTATTGATAGTATCGTTAAACCATTACCTGCAATATACCCCTTCTTGTTTCTGGGTGGTCGCATGTCCTCTTGTTTCTCCCATCAAATAATGGAATAACACAACGTCAGTAAAATGCCATTGTTATGCCAACAAAGGCTGATTAGCTCAGCTTTGCAGATTGTTACAACTTGCAGAAGGTGACAGAAATATAAACTCTTAAAAAGGAGTTACACACTCCTCTGCAGCTGTGCTTCATCACGATGTCGCTAAACCCCTGTGACTCAAACAGGGCCATCAAGCAGTCTGTTTATCGATCTGCCATCGTGCCGACAATGGACTGATTCAAGCGGAGAGAATAGGGAACACGTGTTCAGTCCCCGGACACTTACCATTGTAATAAAGAGGAACCGCACACCTCCTTTATGTTGCTGATGACATCCCATAGATAAAGGGTTGTGTTGTCGCTCTCTAAACATTAAGTATTACGCCTAACATGAATGAGAGTGTTGTCCCTAAATTGAGAGTCAGTTCCCAAAATGTTATAAATTCACGATAGCGAAAACGCAGCAGGAACTTGTTGTGGTTAAATGTCAGTGTTTATCTGCCAGACACAGGAACACAGTGACATTTAAACCAAGCTGTCAGATTGTACCTGCACTTTCACATCACACACCTCCGTTATTATCCTGGTGGTGGATTTATCTTTCGTTATCTGTGAAAATAATGTTACGCCTTTCGATATTTAATGACCAATTCTGCTGGTTTTATGTTAGTATCAGTCTACGAGACTTATCTGTGTGTGTGTGTGTGTGTGTGTGTGTGTGTGTGTGTGTGTGTGTGTGTGTGTGTGTGTGTGTGTGTGTGTGTGTGTGTGTGTGTGTGTGTGTGTCACCAGTGTCCGTGGCCGAGTGGAACTCCGCAAGAAGCTCAAGTGCAAATCCTTTAAGTGGTACTTGGACAACGTCTACCCAGAGCTCAAGTAAGTACAACAAGTGCGTGTGTGTGTGTGTGTGTGTGTGTGTGTGTGTGTGTGTGTGTGTGTGTGTGTGTGTGTGCGTGCGTGTGTGCGTGTGTTTGTCTTTGAACTTATTTGTCCAGGGAAAGCTTCTGCTGAGTAAGCAACTGGAGAGAGGACAAATGTCAAGACCGTCACCAAAACTGGCTTTGTTAGTGTCCGGAGTATCATTAAGATAATGATTTTTTTTGTTATAGAGAAATGCCTCTGAGTTTACATATTGAGATAGGGCAGGCCAATATTTGATCAACATTTGAAACACAACAGAAGACGTGATTATGTTTACGACAGCATCTCTGCCTCTGCTCATTTGGTTCTGAATGTTCTCGTTATAATCCTTCTCTTGTCTTTTGGCTCTGATCCCAACTTTCCCAGGGCTCCCATTAGACAACCAGCTATAATAAAAGATAATAGGCGACAATATAAGCTGTGCAGAGGGGAGAAGAGAGGGTTGTTTTTTTCATCTGTGGCCAGTTTAATTTGCAGATAATAAACATATAAGTGTCGGACAAAATGTGCTCGGATTTTGAGGCAGAGAGTGCAGAGAACAGGTACTAACGTGGGTAAGCTAACATGCTAACATTAGCTTTTTTGTTGTTGTCTGCAAATGTGGCGCACAATGCACTTCCTGTTTTGTTTTCAATCTGTCAACATTAAGGTCCTCAGTGAACATACATCCGCCCTCTCTCACACACACACACACACACACACACAGGCTTTTTTTATATACTTCTTTTTTATCACCTCATTTAGTGTCTTTGTGTTAAAACCTCTTAAGCCCCACGGAGCCGGTTCCGGGGCTGAAATCACGTCATTTGCAGGAAACAACGTCTAAGGAACCTTAATATTTAATAAACTATGAATATTTTATATCCATATAACGGAAAAAACTCATTTAACTGATCTTTTTCATTTTCTTTTTTAAAAAAAACACAAAATGCTAACAGTGAGCCTCTGAATTAGCCCGAGCGAAAAATGCTAACCTATTACTGCACCGAAAATCACTCCTAGCTCCCTTATTACTTATCCTAGCTGCACATCCAACACATCGTTTATGACCGTAAAGACACAGAATCTAACGGTGCCCACCTCAACACTGAAAGATACAAACTCGGGACGTTATCAACAAAAACGTACATCAAAACATGTGGCGCTAGGTAGCCACAACCGCTAACATGGCTTACCTTCGTCTTTGTCTGGTCTAAACTGGTCTTCAATGGCATTAAAACGATAAAAACGATGCTGTAGTTAATCCATAGGTTACTATCCAATGTGGCTGTGTCCCCTTTGAAATGTTCTGATAATAAGCAATAAAACTACGTTTCCGTTTCTAGAAGTCAGAGCAGGGATATTCCTACGCTCTGCAACAAGATTGCATGCGCGGAGACGCCAGCTTTTTTTTTAACATGAGAGTCTATGGGACGATTTCCCTTCGATTCTATTGGCTCTAACGGTCAGGAAGAGATGTCACATGTCAAAATCAAAGAAGGGGGGCCAGAGATAGGTCAAATCCACCCAAATGGCCCCAGAAGAGGTTATTTTTGCTAAACCTCTCTAAAAAGGTCAAATATCACTTGTTTTGCATCAATCTTGATACAGGGTACTTATTATATGTTGCACTTTGGATTCCTGAAGCTTTTAGTCTACTAACCCATCATCCAAGGTTAGTTTTCACTATAAGTACAACATATCTTTTGGACGGACACTATAATTTACAGTTTTTTACCATGTTCAATCTGAATTTTCTTTAAAATAAGAAACATCTATATTGATTCTGGCTTTTCTACATCCAACTCACAGGTTTATCATTACTTTGAGAACAAAGATTATTAATGTAACCCTTTTAGAAGGGAAGATATGGTCATTTGTTCTGGGAATGTCATTTTTCGAGCCTGAAACCTGAAAAACAGGCTTAGGGCCTAACCGGTTAAATGTCTGCCTCTGTCCTGATTGGTTGATCTCCCAGGGGCCCCAGTTGCTCACACTGACCGTCCTGCCCACACACACACACACACACACACACACACACACACACACACACACACAGACAGACAGACAGACAGACAGACAGACAGACAGACAGACAGACAGACAGACAGACAGACAGACAGACAGACAGACAGACAGACAGACAGACAGACAGACAGACAGACAGACAGACAGACAGACAGACAGACAGACAGACAGACAGACAGACAGACAGACAGACACACACACTCATAGACACAGTAAGTCTTCCATATACACAAAAATGCTCATTACAGGCGTAAATCATGCCAATACAAATATCTTTAAGACACACAAGCACCATCATCATCCTTTTCTTTCAACACACTTTAATACACACACATTAATCCACTGCAGGCTGGTGTTAATCCCCCAGAATGGAATTAGCAGGCTTCCTCTCAAGGGAAGCCGGACCTGACCCTTAAACGGCAGAATAACCTTTCCCGGGTTATTAAAACACAGCGAGATAGCAGATTGAATTAACGCCGCGGGGCTTAATCCCGAGTTTTATAGCGTGGCCGAGGAATTAAACAAGAAAGAAAGTTTATCAGAGGATGATTGAGAGGAGAAACTTTCTAAGAGTAATGAGTTTAGAGACGCGTGGCCTGCGGCGGGTTTGTTAAAGGTGAACGAGGCGCGTTGGTTTTTCAAAGACGCTGATAAATCACCGTGATATCGGGATGCGGTTAATGAGAGCGTGGGGGAGATGATTGGGGTCTTCTGTCTCATCTCAGAGAGGCTGGAAGTGTATCTTAAAATAAAGACGATATATCTGTTGCTTCCACTTTGGGTGCATTTTTATTTAATTGTTTTACTTCACCAAATAAAAAGCATTGAGATAAAATCTCATTTTCAAAGCTGACCTGGCCAAGAAGGCAGCAACGTTACACATTACACAGACGTATTAAATACAGAGAACACAAGTAAACGAAAAGACGAAAAGCAGTCACTACATTGAGCACATTGGGACCGTAAGAAAGGCACTACTTATTACTGCAAGAGCAGCTGGAGGTAAGGACTTCAGACAACTTCAATTTAAAACATGCTATTGAGACAAGTGCCGTCAGTTTGAGGCGTGATTGAAGGTCGTTCCAAGACCAAGGACCAGCCTCAGTCCGCACGGCAGGAACCTGGACCCGTATTCAGGCTCTGGGGCTGAGGCTGTAAGAGTCACAAACTGGAGCAGATCTCTCACATATATACTGTTTTTGAAACTCAAGCCGGTGCCGAGTGATATTTTTCTAACAGCAAGTAAATACAAATAAAACAGAAATAGTGCAAGAAGAGTATACAAGTAAATGGAATGATAAATAATTAGCTGAACGTTGTGTTTGGTGTCCCTCAGGGTCCCCGATGACTCTGACTCTCAGACCGGGTCCATCCGGCAGAGACAGAACTGCCTGGAGTCCCAGAGGCTGGAGGGCCAGGATCTGCCCGTCCTCACGCTGGGCCCCTGCAGCGGGAAGGAGGGCGTCCCCGCCGGCAACCAGGTGATTCTACTATGCAAATTCAAATGTATTTATACCGCCCAATATCACAAAAAATACGTTTGTCTCCGAGGGCTTCACAAGTCAACAAACATATCTGAGAATATAATAAAATGACAAGTTAACGGGAAAATACCAATGAATGGGTACAAAACATAATGACACATATACAGTTAGAAAACAATAATTACAATTCCATAAAATGTTTAAAAGTGGGTTTAAAAACCAGTCCTAACTGTAATGTTGGTATTTTAAGTACATTTTCCAAAACTTTACTACCGTACTTTCCGGACTATAAAGCGCACCTGCATATAAGCCGCAGCAGCTAAACTGTCCGTCTGTCTTGCTCTCGTTCTGTCTCTCGGTTTCACTTTGGCGCGCTACCTGTCTCACTCTTTTCCGGCCTCCAGCTTTTCCTGCTGGAGCCGCCGCTTAGAGGTGGCGGGCGCGGACCGGTCCTAGAGCCCGTAGAGTTAAAGGTGGTTAATTTTACCTGTAACAATCCATAGATGTAGGAGGTTCCCTAGTGGCCGTTAGCTGTACAAACAAAATGGGGAAAAAAGTCGTGGCTTATAGTCCGAAAAGTACGGTACTTGAAAAAGCGTTTTCTTGTAACAGAGTAAAGTAGTTTTTTCGGCCTAGGGGGGAGAGTGTGTGCCGTAATTAATACCCGTAGGATTCTCAATATTCTGTTAAAAGTGAGTGGAGGAATGTCAGAGGATAAAATGCCTGAAGGCTCGAGGGTCGCAGCAGGTTAACATCCCCAAACTCACAGGGAAAACACTGGTGTGTGTGTGTGTGTGTGGTGTGTGTGTGTGTGCGTGTGTGTGCACGGGCGGGCGGGAGGGCGTGTGTGCTTCCTTTGTTCTCTTCTCTGCCATAATTAATACCCGTAGGACTCTCAGTATTCTGTGTGTGGGTGTGTGTGTGGTGTGTGTGTGTGTGTGTGTGTGTGTGTGTGTGTGTGTGTGTGTGTGTGTGTGTGTATGTGTGTATGTGTGTGTGTGTGTGTGTGTGTGTGTGTGATCAGCTGCTGCAGAGAAGCCCTGAAGGCTCTGTTTGCTCAGAAGTCGGGTTTGAAGTGAGACTCCCAGGTGGGACTGTGTTTCAATACAACAATTGATATTCATGTTCCTCTTCTGGCAGTGTGAGGAGCGAGTCCCTCTCCCCTGGCGTTTGCAAATATACTCAGCCGGTCTAATTAAAAGAAATCCACATTAAAGGAAACTTTCATTTCCTCACACCCTTAGAGTCTGACAGCTCAGAGATAAATACTAACAGGGAGTTTTCTATCCGACCAGACTTCAAGAGGACATGTTGGAAGCTTCCTGCCAATACTACTACATACTGATATACACCTGAACATCAGCAGGAGAGGACTCTTTAAAGTAGAGACACTACATACTGATATACACCTGAACATCAGCAGGAGAGGACTCTTTAAAGTAGAGACACTACATACTGATATCCACCTGAACATCAGCAGGAGAGGACTCTTTAAAGTAGAGACACTACATACTGATATCCACCTGAACATCAGCAGGAGAGGACTCTTTAAAGTAGAGACACTACTTACTGATATAACACCTGAACATCAGCAGGAGAGGACTCTTTAAAGTAGAGACACTACATACTGATATACACCTGAACATCAGCAGGAGAGGACTCTTTAAAGTAGAGACACTACATACTGATATACACCTGAACATCAGCAGGAGAGGACTCTTTAAAGCAGAGACACTACATACTGATATACACTTGAACATCAGCAGGAGAGACTCTTTAAAGTAGAGACACTACATACTGATATACACTTGAACATCAGCAGGAGAGGACTCTTTAAAGTAGAGACACTACATACTGATATACACCTGAACATCAGCAGGAGAGGACTCTTTTAAAGTAGAGACACTACATACTGATATACACCTGAACATCAGCAGGAGAGGACTCTTTAAAGTAGAGACACTACATACTGATATACACCTGAACATCAGCAGGAGAGGACTCTTTAAAGTAGAGACACTACATTACTGATATACACCTGAACATCAGCAGGAGAGGACTCTTTAAAGTAGAGACACTACATACTGATATACACCTGAACATCAGCAGGAGAGGACTCTTTAAAGTAGAGACACTACATACTGATATACACCTGAACATCAGCAGGAGAGGACTCTTTAAAGTAGAGACACTACATACTGATATACACCTGAACATCAACAGGAGAGGACTCTTTAAAGTAGAGACACTACATACTGATATACACCTGAACATCAGCAGGAGAGGACTCTTTAAAGTAGAGACACTACATACTGATATACACCTGAACATCAGCAGGAGAGGACTCTTTAAAGTAGAGACAGTACATACTGATATACACCTGAACATCAGCAGGAGAGGACTCTTTAAAGTAGAGACACAACATACTGATATACACCTGAACATCAGCAGGAGAGGACTCTTTAAAGTAGAGACACTACACACTGATATACATCTGAACATCAGCAGGAGAGGACTCTTTAAAGTAGAGACACTAAATACTGATACACACCTGAACGTCAGCAGGAGAGGACTCTTTAAAGTAGAGACACTACATACTGATATACACCTGAACAACAGCAGGAGAGGACTCTTTAAAGTAGAGACACTACATACTGATATATACCTGAACATCAGCAGGAGAGGACTCTTTAAAGTAGAGACACTACATACTGATATACACCTGAACATCAGCAGGAGAGGACTCTTTAAAGTAGAGACACTACATACTGATATACACCTGAACATCAGCAGGAGAGGACTCTTTAAAGTAGAGACACTACATACTGATATACACCTGAACATCAGCAGGAGAGGACTCTTTAAAGTAGAGACACTACATACTGATATACACCTGAACATCAGCAGGAGAGGACTCTTTAAAGTAGAGACACAACATACTGATATACACCTGAACATCAGCAGGAGAGGACTCTTTAAAGTAGAGACACTACACACTGATATACATCTGAACATCAGCAGGAGAGGACTCTTTAAAGTAGAGACACTAAATACTGATACACACCTGAACGTCAGCAGGAGAGGACTCTTTAAAGTAGAGACACTACATACTGATATACATCTGAACATCAGCAGGAGAGGACTCTTTAAAGTAGAGACACTAAATACTGATATACACCTGGACATCAGCAGGAGAGGACTCTTTAAAGTAGAGACACTACACACTGATATACATCTGAACATCAGCAGGAGAGGACTCTTTAAAGTAGAGACACTAAATACTGATATACACCTGAACATCAGCAGGAGAGGACTCTTTAAAGTAGAAACACGACATACTGATATACATCTGAACATCAGCAGGAGAGGACTCTTTAAAGTAGAGACACTAAATACTGATACACACCTGAACGTCAGCAGGAGAGGACTCTTTAAAGTAGAGACACTACATACTGATATACACCTGAACAACAGCAGGAGAGGACTCTTAAAGTAGAGACACTACACACTGATATACATCTGAACATCAGCAGGAGAGGACTCTTTAAAGTAGAGACACTAAATACTGATACACACCTGAACGTCAGCAGGAGAGGACTTTTTAAAGTAGAGACACTACATACTGATATACACCTGAACAACAGCAGGAGAGGACTCTTTAAAGTAGAGACACTACATACTGATATATACCTGAACATCAGCAGGAGAGGACTCTTTAAAGTAGAGACACTACATACTGATATACACCTGAACATCAGCAGGAGAGGACTCTTTAAAGTAGAGACACTACATACTGATATACACCTGAACATCAGCAGGAGAGGACTCTTTAAAGTAGAGACATTACATACTGATATACACCTGAACATCAGCAGGAGAGGACTCTTTAAAGTAGAGACACTACATACTGATATACACCTGAACATCAGCAGGAGAGGACTCTTTAAAGTAGAGACACAACATACTGATATACACCTGAACATCAGCAGGAGAGGACTCTTTAAAGTAGAGACACTACACACTGATATACATCTGAACATCAGCAGGAGAGGACTCTTTAAAGTAGAGACACTAAATACTGATACACACCTGAACGTCAGCAGGAGAGGACTCTTTAAAGTAGAGACACTACATACTGATATACATCTGAACATCAGCAGAAGAGGACTCTTTAAAGTAGAGACACTAAATACTGATATACACCTGGACATCAGCAGGAGAGGACTCTTTAAAGTAGAGACACTACACACTGATATACATCTGAACATCAGCAGGAGAGGACTCTTTAAAGTAGAGACACTAAATACTGATATACACCTGAACATCAGCAGGAGAGGACTCTTTAAAGTAGAAACACGACATACTGATATACATCTGAACATCAGCAGGAGAGGACTCTTTAAAGTAGAAACACTACATACTGATATACATCTGAACATCAGCAGGAGAGGACTCTTTAAAGTAGAGACACTAAATACTGATATACATCTGAACATCAGCAGGAGAGGACTCTTTAAAGTAGAAACACTACATACTGATATACATCTGAACATCAGCAGGAGAGGACTCTTTAAAGTAGAGACACTACACACTGATATACACCTGAACATCAGCAGGAGAGGACTCTTTAAAGTAGAGACACTACATACTGATATACACCTGAACATCAGCAGGAGAGGACTCTTTAAAGTAGAGACACTACATACTGATATACACCTGAACATCAACAGGAGAGGACTCTTTAAAGTAGAGACACTACATACTGATATACACCTGAACATCAGCAGGAGAGGACTCTTTAAAGTAGAGACACTACATACTGATATACACCTGAACATCAGCAGGAGAGGACTCTTTAAAGTAGAGACAGTACATACTGATATACACCTGAACATCAGCAGGAGAGGACTCTTTAAAGTAGAGACACAACATACTGATATACACCTGAACATCAGCAGGAGAGGACTCTTTAAAGTAGAGACACTACACACTGATATACATCTGAACATCAGCAGGAGAGGACTCTTTAAAGTAGAGACACTAAATACTGATACACACCTGAACGTCAGCAGGAGAGGACTCTTTAAAGTAGAGACACTACATACTGATATACACCTGAACAACAGCAGGAGAGGACTCTTTAAAGTAGAGACACTACATACTGATATATACCTGAACATCAGCAGGAGAGGACTCTTTAAAGTAGAGACACTACATACTGATATACACCTGAACATCAGCAGGAGAGGACTCTTTAAAGTAGAGACACTACATACTGATATACACCTGAACATCAGCAGGAGAGGACTCTTTAAAGTAGAGACACTACATACTGATATACACCTGAACATCAGCAGGAGAGGACTCTTTAAAGTAGAGACACTACATACTGATATACACCTGAACATCAGCAGGAGAGGACTCTTTAAAGTAGAGACACAACATACTGATATACACCTGAACATCAGCAGGAGAGGACTCTTTAAAGTAGAGACACTACACACTGATATACATCTGAACATCAGCAGGAGAGGACTCTTTAAAGTAGAGACACTAAATACTGATACACACCTGAACGTCAGCAGGAGAGGACTCTTTAAAGTAGAGACACTACATACTGATATACATCTGAACATCAGCAGGAGAGGACTCTTTAAAGTAGAGACACTAAATACTGATATACACCTGGACATCAGCAGGAGAGGACTCTTTAAAGTAGAGACACTACACACTGATATACATCTGAACATCAGCAGGAGAGGACTCTTTAAAGTAGAGACACTACATACTGATATATACCTGAACATCAGCAGGAGAGGACTCTTTAAAGTAGAGACACTACATACTGATATACACCTGAACATCAGCAGGAGAGGACTCTTTAAAGTAGAGACACTACATACTGATATACACCTGAACATCAGCAGGAGAGGACTCTTTAAAGTAGAGACACTACATACTGATATACACCTGAACATCAGCAGGAGAGGACTCTTTAAAGTAGAGACACTACATACTGATATACACCTGAACATCAGCAGGAGAGGACTCTTTAAAGTAGAGACACAACATACTGATATACACCTGAACATCAGCAGGAGAGGACTCTTTAAAGTAGAGACACTACACACTGATATACATCTGAACATCAGCAGGAGAGGACTCTTTAAAGTAGAGACACTAAATACTGATACACACCTGAACGTCAGCAGGAGAGGACTCTTTAAAGTAGAGACACTACATACTGATATACATCTGAACATCAGCAGGAGAGGACTCTTTAAAGTAGAGACACTAAATACTGATATACACCTGGACATCAGCAGGAGAGGACTCTTTAAAGTAGAGACACTACACACTGATATACATCTGAACATCAGCAGGAGAGGACTCTTTAAAGTAGAGACACTAAATACTGATATACACCTGAACATCAGCAGGAGAGGACTCTTTAAAGTAGAAACACGACATACTGATATACATCTGAACATCAGCAGGAGAGGACTCTTTAAAGTAGAAACACTACATACTGATATACATCTGAACATCAGCAGGAGAGGACTCTTTAAAGTAGAGACACTAAATACTGATATACATCTGAACATCAGCAGGAGAGGACTCTTTAAAGTAGAAACACTACATACTGATATACATCTGAACATCAGCAGGAGAGGACTCTTTAAAGTAGAGACACTACACACTGATATACACCTGAACATCAGCAGGAGAGGACTCTTTAAAGTAGAGATACTACATACTGATATACACCTGAACATCAGCAGGAGAGGACTCTTTAAAGTAGAGACACTACATACTGATATACACCTGAACATCAGCAGGAGAGGACTCTTTAAAGTGGAGACACTACATACTGATATACACCTGAACATCAGCACGAGAGGACTCTTTAAAGTAGAGACACTACACACTGATACACACTTGAACATCAGCAGGAGAGGACTCTTTAAAGTAGAGACACTACGTACTGATATACACCTGAACATCAGCAGGAGAGGACTCTTTAAAGTAGAGACACTACATACTGATATACACCTGAACATCAGCAGGAGAGGACTCTTTAAAGTAGAGACACTACATACTGATATACACCTGAACATCAGCAGGAGAGGACTCTTTAAAGTAGAGACACTACATACTGATATACACCTGAACATCAGCAGGAGAGGACTCTTTAAAGTAGAGACACTACATACTGATATACACCTGAACATCAGCAGGAGAGGACTCTTTAAAGTAGAGACACTACATACTGATATAATACACCTATCTTTTCTTTTTTTTTACACTTAACTAAATGGTTTATTTTGTCATTTTATCGTGTTTTTTACTGATCTTTAGAAACTGTAAACGCCCTGACACAAATGATCTCGTGTAATTGGTCGATATAAATAAGATTTGATTTGAATGCAGCTCTCAATAACCTCCATGTGCCTCCTCTCTGATTCTCTCTTGATGTTCTGTCGATGCAAGCATCAAGTGAATCTCCATGAATCAGATAATCAGCCGGTTTGACGCTGAATAAATAACCTCTTTGATGCCAGATCTGAAACTAAGGAAACAAACAAGGACACACACCTGAAGGTAACAACCCGAGCATGCTTCTCCACGTGTGTCCTCGTGTCCTGTGTTCCTGCAGAGCGACGTATCGAGCGACAGCACCAATTAACCTGCACCGTCATTCTCTGAGCTGCAGTTCAATAAATCAATCACCCGCTGAAGTAAACCCCGCCGCGTTGAGTTATTCAACATAAACTCCATAAATCAAACCGCCGCTTTGAGAAGACCCCCCACTGTGTCTCCCCTCTGTTACCTCCCACTGTCTCTCCCCTCTGTTACCTCACACAGGCCAATGAGCGGCTTTACATCAGTGTGATTATAACACGCACATATGTATTGATTTGTTTAAATGCAGCATAAAACACATATGTATTTATTGTTGGTTATTTCCTCAATAGCGATAGCCTTAGTTCAGTGTTTCTCAAACTTTTTCATACCAAGGACCACTTAACCAATAAAAAAACACTCGCGGACCACCTAACTCCACAAATATCCAAAAACACATCGTTTTTTACAAATCGCCTAAAAATGGTACAAACAAGTGGTAACATGTGTGATGAAGGTGCTTATCTGGGCTCTATCACGCAATCGAAAGTGAAACTTAAGCTCGTTCCATTGCGGAGATATTCCCGCGAGAGTG
>JAMFTG010000392.1:72500-82500 GCA_023974075.1 Chaenocephalus aceratus | reverse complement strand
ACACAAGCTTATAATTTACTTCAAGGCCTTATTTAGACTGCAGTGGTGCAGGGATGACAGGAAGTTAGCATCATAACCTCCCTCCACAAAACGCCATCTGATTCCTCTATTGGATTTTGAAATATTTGAGAAAATAATCTCTGTGTCAAACAAACTTTTATGATACTTACACATTTGGATCAGCAGGATAATCTCCACATATTAACATCACTTTATGATTTCTGAAGTAAGAAGCTAATGTTGGGCTACAAAGGAACTACAGCACGGTCACATGACTTCACGTCACCACCGCTAAGCTAAAGGTGGCTAATGTTGGGCTACAAAGGAACGACAGCACGGTCACCTGACTTCACGTCACCACCGCTAAGCTAAAGGTGGCTAATGTTGGGCTACAAAGGAACTACAGCACGGTCACCTGACTTCACGTCACCACCGCTAAGCTAAAGGTGGCTAATGTTGGGCTACAAAGGAACTACAGCATGGTCACATGACTTCACGTCACCACCGCTAAGCTAAAGGTGGCTAATGTTGGGCTATAAAGGAACTACAGCACGGTCACATGACTTCACGTCACCACCGCTAAGCTAAAGGTGGCTAATGTTGGGCTATAAAGGAACTACAGCACGGTCACATGACTTCACGTCGCCACCGCTAAGCTAAAGGTGGCTAATGTTGGGCTATAAAGGAACTACAGCACGGTCACATGACTTCACGTCGCCACCGCTAAGCTAAAGGTGGCTAATGTTGGGCTATAAAGGAACTACAGCACGGTCACATGACTTCACGTCGCCACCGCTAAGCTAAAGGAGGCTAATGTTGGGCTATAAAAGAACTACAGCACGGTCACATGACTTCACGTCACCACGCTAAGCTAAAGGCGGCTAATGTTGGGCTACAAAGGAACTACAGCACGGTCACATGACTTCACGTCGCCACCGCTAAGCTAAAGGTGGCTAATGTTGGGCTATAAAGGAACTACAGCACGGTCACATGACTTCACGTCGCCACCGCTAAGCTAAAGGAGGCTAATGTTGGGCTATAAAAGAACTACAGCACGGTCACATGACTTCACGCCACCACCGCTAAGCTAAAGGAGGCTAATGTTGGGCTATAAAGGAACTACAGCACGGTCACATGACTTCACGTCACCACGCTAAGCTAAAGGCGGCTAATGTTGGGCTACAAAGGAACTACAGCACGGTCACATGACTTCACGTCGCCACCGCTAAGCTAAAGGTGGCTAATGTTGGGCTATAAAGGAACTACAGCACGGTCACATGACTTCACGTCACCACGCTAAGCTAAAGGCGGCTAATGTTGGGCTATAAAGGAACTACAGCACGGTCACATGACTTCACGTCACCACCGCTAAGCTAAAGGAGGCTAATGTTGGGCTATAAAGGAACTACAGCACGGTCACATGACTTCACGTCACCACCGCTAAGCTAAAGGAGGCTAATGTTGGGCGGGATGATGTTTAATCGTTTCGTTTAGACACTTGTTAGCAACTGGGCAGGACTCATTCCTGCACCACACTACAAGCATCCAGAAAGGATTGTCAAATAAAATATACATGTGTCATGGGACCTGACCAGAAACAAGTGAACAGAATCCGTATCGTCTGTTCTTGTTCTAAATTTATAGAAACAGTTCCTATAACCACGAGCATCTCAGTTCCGTGACTCTAGACTTGATGAAGAGACCACGATTGTCGTGTTCAAAATTCCAGGAAAGACAGACAACTTCTAAGTGTAACTATTTATTATGAGAGAGCAAAAGATATATACTGTATCACTTGGACTCCGTCACGTCATAGAATTCACAGACAGCAAAGCTGAAATCTGGCAGTCTATTTCCGTAAAGAGCCTCGAACCTCGAGCGACAATACATTTGATTACATAGGGGCGTTGCCCGTACATTTATGATCGGTCAAGACTAGCAGAAGAGATACCACGGTTTAGACTCACACACAGACTCAGATCGAGTCTCCTGGCAACACGATCCTCCAATCAGCATTCGGCCGGCCTGTGGAAGTCCCTCCCTACTCTGGCACCATCATAGTGATTAGTTTTCGCTAACGTGTCTTCAGATATAGTGGGAAACCATAATGTTGCTTCCTCGCTCTGCGTGGGAGAGCGGGGAACTCAAGGCCGGTGGATGTGCTGTTCTGACTACCTCTTTGTGTTCTCTCTACACCTGACCTTGCTACTGACAATATTGCAAGCTAAACACTTTCTCGTGTGACTTTTCCCTTCGTTCCCATCCTCCCCATCACAACTTGGGGGGGGGGGTGATTGGGCCTATCTATTCCAAAGTCACAGCCACATAAATGAGCACAATAAGCTTATAGTGTAATAATAAGAATCAGTCTTTCTAATGCTACAGATAGCCTCCACACTATCCCTGCTCTTTGCCCTTCTGCAGTGTGCAAGGTGGAGGAGATGTTCGATGCATTTTGGATGCTTATTTGACCATAATGTCCCAGTTTCTATACTGCAGCTTCCTTTCCTGTACATACGGTGCAAACGCGCAACAACAGACCAACATTTCAAGGAGAAACCTGTGCAACTTCAGAAACGATGCAAACATAAAGTGAATGAAGTAACTTCTTCACCGACTCGACGTTTACCAAAAGGCGTTGGATAAAAGCTAGACGCTCAAAACACAACGACAACCAGGGGACTTTGGCACGTTAGTGTTTTCATATTTCTATCGTTTCTGAAGTTTTTCTCCTTACGGTACGTCCACACAGCAGCTTCAGACGAATCTTCCACCGCTTCTCTGCCCGTTGACTTTGAATGGGGATGACGTCACTTTGCCTCGAACTGCATTGTGGGGGAGCGAAGCGAAGATTTCCAGGATGTCCAGGATTCAAAAGTTGAGCAATGTTCAACTTTTGAAGCTGAGCTGGAAGCGCCAGCCAATCAAACACGTTTATGCAAATCTGACAGTAGAAGCGCTAGCCAATCAAACCGCGTGTAGGCAGGGAGAACCAGACCGAGAAGTTACGGTAGCAAATCACCCGGTTCTTTACGACCAGAACTATTACCGGGATACAACCCGGAGGAACCAGCATGGAGGGAGGTGGCAGAGGCAGTGGGGGAAACTGGTAGGTTTTGGCCTGTTTGGGGAGTTTATATATATATATATATTGCTCGCATAAAATCCCCGGGATTTTTTGCTTTGTATGTCGGGGGCGGGACATTCATGTGATTGGTTGTTGGTCGCGTTGCTCGCAAAAAATCCCCAAGCTGTCAGACACGCCCAGCTCCAAGTGTTCAAGATGTTTGAAAAGCTGCTGTGTGGACGTACCGTTATGGAAACGTTGTGGACCGCGTTGGCGGCCACCGTACTTATCAGTATGTTTGATTGCAGAAGTAGAAAGCCAGAGCATGGAGGAGAAGGAAACACACACAAAGGAGACATGAGCACAACAACTAGTTCTTAAGAACAAGTTGATACAGAATATGAGCAGAAACACGGACAGAAAAAGCGCTACGAGTGTAAATAAAGGCACAATGGGACGATGTGGGAAAGAGAGCAGCATGTCGGCAGCTCCTCGCTGCGCATTTCTTCCCACTTTATGAAACTGCGGGAGAAGCTTTACTCACTCTGTCTCTTCCGTCTCTAAACTCATGATTATTTAAGGATGTACAGGTGACTTTCAGGAAGAAGTGTCCACTCTTGATGCTTTTTCCGAATAGAGATATTTCTGTTCCCTCTGACTGTTGACGGAGGAACTGCAGCTGCTGGCGGGTCAAACTGCGACCCTGCAGTCACGTGACTTCTTCTGTGGTTTTTCATTTCAAATTCCAACAGAGTCAAGTTAACGAAAGACCCAAACATTTCTCCCATCTCTAAACTCCCCTAACAATCATTTTACAAGTCCGGTTTGTTCAAATGATGGATTTCTAACATTGGAAAGGTCTTTCCTGTGTTTGATATCATCCACTGCATCATTTTGATATCCTGAATAAAGCTTTTATAATGGCTGCTCGTATTTTATTGAAATGGCTGTGAATGTTTACACGCAAGGTAAAGATTTGACAGACCTACGCAACATTTCAGATCAAAAACGAAAGTTATGTTGCAGTAATATATAATAATAATAACACTTATTTTAGGTGTTAATTTAACACAAACTAATTGCTACGAATGCTCTGTATACAACAAATACTTCAGCTGCAGTACTCAAGTCGACAACATGCATACTATTACCACATTCAGTACTAATATTACTACAATTACCATCAGTAGTACTATTACAATGATGGAAATGGTTTAATACACTTATGTAACTGCTGATATTACTACAGCTACCCATAAATGTATCTATTATCATCAAAATTGCTTTTATACTTTACTTACATTTGTTTGATATTGACCAAGGTACACCTCTGTGTTAAGAGCTGTATAGGCTACTTCTTATTGTGCATGTACATTTACTCTATCCAGTGTATTTATATACATTTCTGTTTGGCACACATCTATGTTATTGTATTTGTATTTTAAACTTGTCTTTGATTGTTGTATGTAGTTGCCTTGTTTTCTTTCCATACATATTAGAGAAGCATATGGACAGAACTTGAACAAAACTTGAAATATTAATAACAGTTTAACTCTTGTACTTCTCCCAAAGCACAGGTAGAAGGCAGAGGTAAATACATCTCAGTATATGATCCTTGTGATGGAAACCACATATCACAAAACATAAAAATCTCCTCTAATCACCATCACTTTGCTCATAACGAAGGGGCTGAAAGCAGGCTCTTTATTTCCACATTGCGTATGAGTATTTATTTACATTAGGATAAAAACATCTCGGTGGTTCAGCAATGCAAAGAGCTTTGGGTCAGAACATGAGTCTAAAGAGGGAAATAAGATGTTTGATGTTGCTGCTGCACACACGCACACGCACACGCACAGAGCGAGCGAGCGAGAGAGAGAGAGATGATGTGCTGACTCCCTTCTTCTCGTAGAACACTACAGTGCTCTTAATCAATCCTTGCTAATCCGTACTTTAAAGCTTTGGGATTTATTAACATGGAATAACAGAACATGTCACACACAGGAAGCTGACATTTTATCTTCTGAAGCCGATTTTACCGGCATATTTTTCTTCGTCATCAGCTAGCGGCTCGATTTTACGTAAGTACGATGACCTTTACATGTTCTCTTTAACAACATAGCCTACTAAATATGTATCTATTATACAATATAAAAACAGTTTAGCCGTTGCGAATACTGATGACTACGTAAATGAATCGACATTACGGATGCTCCCGATAAAAGAAAGAATAGATGGGATACGAATCCAGTCTTTCCTCTATTTCCGCTATAATACGGAGCTGTAGTCCGTTCAACTGAATCCTATCATAGCGTTCCATTCTATAGAAAGGACCAAAAGACTACAAGTCCCAGCAAAAAGGTGAAATGGAAGCTCCATTCAAAGGCTCTCTGAAATGTTGGAATTATCTTCAGAAACGACACAAACAGTCTAAATAATTAAAATATACGGTTCTTTCATAATTAAAACGTCTGTTAGTGGATTTATTTGTGTTTATATAACTAGCAGAAGGAGAAAATGAAAACAAAAATCAATATTTCCGTTGTTTTTCTTAGTTTCTAAATGCAACCGTTGCTTTTCCGTGTATCCTTTTCATTTAAACCATCTATAACAAAGCTATCAGTCAGTGAATCCTGTTTATATAATAATATACATATATATGTATCTGTATTTCAGGTGAGGTGTTAAATCAACCATCCACTTTCAAATAATGTATATATTTTTCCTATACAAATGAAAGATCCGAGTTTAACCGGAGTACTTGAAGGCAGCACGGGATTCGCCTCGCTTAGTGGAACGTTTTGCGTTGCGTCAAATGTTGGCGACTCTGCTGCTTGTTTTGAATACAGATAAAAACAGCAAAAAATATCGATAATATGTGATTTTAATCGCTTATTGAAATGCATCCAAGCCGAAACATAAACGATGCCGGTCCCCCCTCCGGAGATAAGTGAGTACACGTGAGCTAACGAGTCAGGGCTTACAAATAAAGACATTATATGAGTCGCCTTTATAATCAATGAGGTTCAAAATAAGCGAACATGTACTCTATGTATTGTTCATGTTACATTATCTTGGGCTTTTAATGTACATTTTGGCTACAATTAAGTATAGGAATTCAAATTGTACACCCGTTAGCTTGTTGTGATGTAAAAAGAAACATTAGCAGCATTTGGCTAAAGAGTTTAACATTTTCTTATTTTTGTACCAACTTTATTGAACAATGAATCCAATACATTACAACAAGACACACAACAACCTATATATACAGTCTAGACAACAACCGAGGGCATTATGCACAGAAGACAGAAACAACAACAACAACAACAAGTGGTCACTCAGGAATTAAGCTGTTCAGAAAAGTGTTGGGCTTTTTTACTTATTTGTTTAATTTCATATCATTAAGAAAAGCAAACATCCCGTGGAGTCAGACAGCTCCTTTTGGCTGCTAGCTGTCATCCTAACTTAAATGAAATGAAAGGAAGATAATAAGTCCATCAGTAGTTTGTATTTGTGGAGGATATGATTGAGGCAATGTGAAACACAATATGTATGATTGATTAAAGTAGTACATGTGTCAGATTGTACCTGAAGACAACAGGAAGGTTACCGGCAGAACAGAAGAGCCTGACTGTAATAAACAAATATAAACACGTGTGTACAACACATGTATACTCAAAAGTCAAAGGCAACTTTATTGTCAATCTTTCAGTTTGTGTGTACAGACAGAGAGGTCGAAATACCGTTTCTCACAATCCCGAATACAAAAATACAAATATATATAAAAATATGTATGCAAATATGTATATACCTATATATACATAATCAAAGACACGTGTATACATATAGAATAACAACAACAACAAATGCAAACATCACAATCTGACAGAAACACACAACAAAAGAGAGAGAAATGTGTGTGTGTGTGTGTGTGTGTGTGTGTGTGTTTCTGCACCGTGGCGCTCTGATTGTTCTCTTATTGTGAGCGTGTTCTCTTTGACCAGCTGAACAAGTGACGGTAATGTATGTTTCATGAAACACAAACACATCACCTTGACGATAACTGACTTGATGGAAGATAATATAACGTGATTATTAGTCGTAGCCCTAAATGTTCGTAAAAGGCACCACTTTGCTTTCTCTAATCTTTTCTAATATTGAGCTGACGGCGTCTCAAACACAGAAGCGTCTGCTGAGGACGATGTTTCCTAAAAATCAAAATGATGTTATCTAACATCTGGCTTAGTCCAACGAAGTAGAGCTGAAACGACTAAGCGACTAATCTACAAGTAAACTGATGGAAAACGTATCCACTACTATCTTGACATGTTATTTTATTATATACATTTCTTTATCTAACTATCTTTAACGGTCAGTAACTGACTGATAGATAAATGAATATGATGTTTGTGAACAGGCTCAGTGCAAACCCATGTGCTCTCTCTCTCTGTCGAGCAGGACTGATAACAGCTGTCAGTCCTCGCAGCCCGGACGCCGTCTCCATGTCATATTTGGCCTTTTGTTAGAAAACTGGAACGATTATTTATTTTGGATCAAAAACACTTTTTTCTCGTGATCCACGTTTTATAAAGTGTCTTAAAGGTGGGGTAGGTCGTTTAGGAGAAACCAGCTCGAGTAGAATTTGAAAATACACAACCGGAAGAAATCTGCCCCTTCCTCACAGAGCCCCTCCCCCAACACACAGGAACGCGCACATGACCAATGAGGGCACGAGGTAAGTCTGTGCCCCGATGGAAGGCTGACAGGCAGGTAGGCCATCCAGTCACTTTAGCCGGCTCAGATGATTGGTCGAGCTTTTTACAGCACTACGGCTTCCACAGATGGATTTGTTGTCAAAGCACTTCAGATATTCATTGCTATCGGACGTTAAGAGCATTCCATGGAATATCACAAAGTGTATCTCGAGCCGGTTTCTCAAACGTACCTACCCCAGCTTTAATGACGTGTTTCCTCACCTCTCATTTCTCCCTCTCCTCCCCCAGCTCCATGTTCTTTCGCCAGCTGATCCCCCCCTTCCTCCCCCTCAGACCTCCCCCTCTCTCCAGAAGCAGCTCCTCCTCCTCTTCCTCCCACTTCCTCCACTTCCTCCCCTTCCTCCCCGCTCCTCCTCCATGGTGGTCGGCCCAGTTTCCTCCTCGTCCTCCTCCTCCTCCTCCGTCCCGTCACTTCTCCGCCTGCAGGACGTTTCCTCCTCGGAGCTTCGCCAACGCTCCAGACGTCAGAGGAAGCCGCTCCTTCTCCACGTCCGCCGGCCTCCTGATGGAGCGGTCGGACCAAGAGCCTCCTCACAAGCGACAGAAGAGCGCGGAGAAGGAGGAAAGGGAACAGAAAGGAGCGTCGAACCGAGATCGAGGATCCAAATATCACCCGGACTCCTACAGAGACCCTCGGTCGAGCCACGGAGACGGAGGCAGAAGCCGGGAGGGCGGAGACGGAGAAAGGACTAAGAGTAAAGACACACCGAGCGATAGCAGTCGAGATGAGACTGCTGTCGAGGGGGGGAGTCCGTCGAGCTCCAGGGTTCACAGCGACCTGCAGTCCAAACCTGAACAGGACCTCGTCTCCAGACCCAGCGCAAACGCCTGGTTCAAAGAGAAGGGGGAGGAGCCTCAGTCCCATCCTCCCAGCAGCGCGCCCCAAAGCCAGTGGCCGGGGAAACCAGTGAGACGTGAGTTCTTATTTAAGGGTTTCTTATCTCGTTGACTGCAGTTTTACTCTAAAGTCTGAGTTAAGATGTGTTCGGTGCCATCCATCTGTTTCCAATGCCTTATAATAATAATAATATAATAACATTTATATTCTGCACTTATGTTCAAAGCTATGAAAAGGCGTCACTCGCGATACCAGCTGCTGTTCTGCCGAGGAAACGCATCAAAGCTAGATTAGACAAACCCGACCATTTCTTCAGAGCAGAATGTCTATTGTTTTACTATTAAGTCTTAGTTTGTCTGTACGTTTTATTATTGGATAAAAATGCCCACAAGTTTGATTAATTGTGCAGCACTATTACGGAGCTTTTGATACTAGCTTGTCGTGAAATAGTTTTCGTTTCGGAGCTATATCAACCCAGTCCGAGTATATGTTTTTTAATGCATTTGATGAAATAAGGCTCAGACTTGTGAACATGTAGGAAGATAACTGGTTTAATAGAAAGTGGTGGGTTAGAACGTGATTTCTGAGATAAAAGTCGACCATTTTCAGAGCAGAATATCACTTTTATTATCGGAAACATGTCCACAAATGTATAACACGTGTTAAGTAGATTTCGATACAAGTTTTTGATTATATAATTTGTGCTAAAATGGACAAACCCTTGTGTAAATGCCCTCAGCTCTGCAGAGACACTGGCAGTCCTCCTCTCCTCCCTGCAGTACCGAACCCCGTCCACCAGGGAGCAGCGCAGCGTTTGACTTCTCCGTGATGTCCTACAACATCCTGTCCCAGCAGCTGCTGCAGGACAACGCCTACCTGTACCGCCACTGCCCCCCCGCGGTGCTGAGCTGGGACTACAGGCGGCCCAACCTGCTGGCAGAGATCCAGCAGCACGACGCTGACGTGAGTTAGAAACACGTTACGGTCGCTACCACGCTATCTGTAGGCATGTACAGATATATACAGAACACGTCTATGATGTGTTTTGCTCAAAATACCAAACGGATCATGCATCTTAGCTAAAGTGCACTGAGTTATGTGCACGCCTTCGACCGGCTCAGACTGTTGAAGTTCACTCTTTCTTTTAGATCCTGTGCCTTCAAGAAGTCCAGGAGGATCACTACGAAGAGCAGCTCAAACCGGCTCTACAGGCGCTGGGTAGGTGTGTGTGTGTGTGTGTGTGTGTGTGTGTGTGTGTGTGTGTGTGTGTGTGTGTGTGTGTGTGTGTGTGTGTGTGTGTGTGTGTGTGTGTGTGTGTGT
>JAMFTG010000392.1:55000-65000 GCA_023974075.1 Chaenocephalus aceratus | reverse complement strand
CCTAACCTGAACCAACACATGCCTAACCAAGTTTTACCTGTTTTCTCCATGTTGTCCCCATAAGGGAGACGAGTCCCCACACGCGACTGTGTAAACAGATTTAGGATAGTAATGCTAAACCACACACTCACACACACATCTGCAGAGGGACTAAGCAGATTATACGTCCAGAAGCCAGGCTGTAGTGAGCCGTTTAAAACTCTCATTTAAAGACGAATAACTTCATTCAGATCAGTTTTCTCTGCAGCTTTCCCATGATCCTCCTCTGCTGATTTACTGATATTTAGCTTAGTAAACTTGCATTCATTACGTTTATTTATATGGATTAAGTGATGGAAAGTAACATCGGCAACTTGTACTTAACTTCCTCTTTCCATTCATGCTCCAAAGGAATGTTAAAGCTCGGGTTCCTTTGCAGATGAATATCACAAAACAAATATAAGCAGATACATTCTGATGTTCTGTTGTGGATGAATCTGAGCTGCAGTAAATAAAGAAATGCATGAATTAGCTGCACCTTTCCCAACACATTATTGAATCAATGTGAAAGTCAATAAGAACATATATTATTGTAAAATGCATAATGACTACTTTTCCTTTTAGTACTTTGACTTGTTAGGACTCAGACCTGCGCGAGATTGTGAAACTATTGTCAAATATCAAGCTCCACATTTGTGGAATCAGCTTCCAGTTTGTGTTCGGGCGGCAGACACCCTATCCGTTTCTAAGAGTGCGCTGAAGACCTTCCTTTTTGATAAAGCTTATAGTTAGGGCTGATTAGATTCAGCCCCTAGTTTTGCTGATATAGGCTTAGTTTGTCGGGGGACATCTTACTTCTTCCTTCTCTCTGTCTGTACCTGTGTACTCTCATGTTCCGATTAACCCAGCTTCCCCACATCTCTTTCTTTTTGGTGTCTATATACGCCGGGATCCGGAGTCATGGATGATCCTGCGGTCCTGAGTCCTGGATCACGAGCCCTGGATCGCGAGTCGTGGCTGTGGTCCTGGATCATCGGTCCTGGATGGATATCCTCGTGGATTCATCTTCCTATTATACACACATGCATTTCCAAACATCTGGACTACCTATGTTGCAAATGTATTATCTTTTCAATTTACACACGGCATCTATTGCACGTCTGTCCGTCCTGGGAGAGGGATCCCTCCTCTGCTGCTCTCCCTGAGGTTTCTCCCATGTTCCCTTTAAACTGTGGGGTTTCTCCGGAAGTGTTTCCTTGTACGATGTGAGGGTCTAAGGACAGAGGGTCTGAGGACAGAGGGTCTAAGGACAGAGGGTCTAAGGACAGAGGGTCTGAGGACAGAGGGTCTAAGGACAGAGGGTCTAAGGACAGAGGGTCTGAGGACAGAGGGTCTGAGGACAGAGGGTCTAAGGACAGAGGGTCTAAGGACAGAGGGTCTGAGGACAGAGGGTCTAAGGACAGAGGGTCTAAGGACAGAGGGTCTAAGGACAGAGGGTCTAAGGACAGAGGGTGTCGTATTGTCATACTGATATTCTGTACACACTGTGAAGCCCACTGAGACAAATGTAACATTTGTGATATTGGGCTATAAATAAACATTGATTGATTGAAATATCTGAATATTTCTTCCCGTAACTCACATGTGATACATCGCTCCAATTGATACCGCTATCGCATCCATGTCACAATACGGTGTGAAAAGACAAAAGAACACGGGGTTACAAACATATATCATTTATTAAAAGAACACAAGTCCAGAGAAACAGCTGCTGGACTGTAACAGGGAGAAGGAGCACGTCCGCACACAGGGAACCAGCTCTCCGTCAAAACAATCATGTTAAAGTGTGTGTGTGTGTGTGTGTGTGTGTGTGTGTGTGTGTGTGTGTGTGTGTGTGTGGTTGTGTGTGTGTGTGTGGCAGCTCTTCTTTGTAACAGTGGTTCGATTGCAACACATCACACATTGATTTATTTTTGCAACGTAACGATGTCTGTCTCTTTGTTCGTCTGCGTTTGTTACAAGAAAATAAATAAGAAAACAAAAAAAACAAAAAAAAATTTGTCACAGGATATCAGAACGTTTTTCAGGAGGAAAACAAAAGCAGTTAGCCAAACAGGAAGTCAAAGCTGTGACACGATATCGGTGGCTTTTTTTTGCACAATGCACATGGGCAACTCCTTCAAAACAACACAACGTTAAAACTGAAATAAAGATATTCCGATCTGAGGCACTGGAAGAGGTTTCAACGTCTGCTGAGTATCATTATTTTAAACAATGTTCAGATATGTTTGGTTTGCTATGTTTCTCATTCTGCGACACGGAGCTTTGGGAAAAAGATTCTCTCTCTTTTTGATCCATTTCTATGAAAACCTGTCTGAAAATGAGCTGATCAGATTTTGGCCACTTTATGATGTCATAATGTTTTGTCTTGTGTAAACCATTAGCCAATCAGCAACCAAGGTAATCCCCCCCCCCCCCCCCCCATCACCTGAATCTCCTCCTAGAGCACCATTAGGCGCGTTCACACCGCAGTACTTTCCCCACTTTAGTTCATCAGAACTCTTTAGTTCTCATGGACTAAGTACAGATCGCGTTCACACCGGAAAAAGTCCCTGAGGGTGGATTAGTCAAATGAAGCCGCTGACGTCACTTCTTCTTCTTCTGCTTTGGGTTTACTGGCAGGCCGCAAACCACTTCACGGCGTATACTGCCGCCCGGAGTCCCCGGCCGGAAGTCCCCGGAGTTGGGAAGGCTTCCGAGTAAATCGCCAGAACGCCGACACCTCCTCATCTCCACCGCTCCCACGTTTTATTTTGTGTTGCCATAAGTTAGTCTCTCTGCGTTTCTGCGCTGGGCTAATGCTAATGCTAATAATGCTAATGCGAGGATAATAAAATGGCGGCTTCACAAAACTTTTTGGGAGTTTTACGGGGCGTGGTTTGCAATCCGCCCAGCCAATCAGACATTGGAACCTTGTTCTCCCACGAAAGTCCCTGCTCTCTAGCAGGGACGGGAAAGGGGGTGAAAAGGTTCTCATTAACTAAGTTTCTAGTTCCGGCTCTTTTTGGTGTGAACGCGACATTTCGGAACTAAAGTGGGAAAAGTCCTGCGGTGTGAACGCGCCTCATGAGTTCTTTGTAACCAAATGTCTCTCAGAGGGGCGTGGGCAGGGGCTCCTTATTTTCATCTGAAGTAACAGACAGAGAATCAGCACTTTGGAAACAGGGCTGAAACAGAGGGGATTATGGGTAATGCTGCAATGATCCGTTTGGTGTTTCAGCCAATCAGAGGCAGGCTCTGTGTATATCTGAGAGCTGTGGACACATTGATGAAAAACAGTATAATAGGGGACCTTAAAGTTATTAGCATCCTTGTTGTCAGCTAGCGTGTACAGTTTGTAGAGGATTGAGAAATACTGATTGGGCGACAGAGCTTCAGGATCTTTGTCAGATTCGTGTCCGGCGCGGATACATTTCCAACAGACTGCAGCACATTCAACAGCACCGTAGTTCAGGACCGAGGTGGAGTTGAGAAACGAGATATCAGCACTTTGGAAACAAGTCAAAGGCCAGACAAACGCACACCGGCTACGACAAGGTGTGGTTCTTTCTTTAAAACTTCTCATTCAAAGTGATAAGAGTACAATCAATGATTCAAACCCGAATGTCTCGACACAACAGATTTGAGAAGTCAAAACCTCAAACTGAATCACAGTTCAAACCAAAGCAAAGAAAGAAAACCTTCAATAATACAAATGACCACGCACCGAAGTGTCAGTCGCTACGTCGGAGTTGATTTGTTTCAGGTCCTGTTTCCGTGTCTTTGCTGGAGAGTCATGAAATCCCCATTGATTGTCTTGAGTCTTTAAAATCCAAAGTTCCCATGAGCACGTGGACAAACACTATGAAGTTAGGGTCCGAGGTAACCGTTGAATCTCCACGAATATCGCTCCAACGATGCACATCAGTCTTCTGTACTCCGTGTTGGTTGCATCCTCGTCCGCGATACACACCGATGTCAAATATGAATTTAAATACTTCAAAAGCTGCTTTGTGCTTCTTCTCGTGAAAGCGAACACCGACAACGTTTTAATAGAAATGTTAACGCTGGTTTCTTTGAGTCTCTATCGTCGTTTGCGTTCCGCTTCCCGTCTCTGCCCCGAGAGCGAATGCTAAAGCTAACCGTTGCTGGCATAGAGAACACGTCTAACTGTCCACGGTGTCTTTCTGTACAGACGTTTTAAAACGAGATATGTCGTTGAGTAGACGGAGCCACACACACCTTCCTCCTCCAGGGTTTGAATTGTGGAAGACACAGATTTCTTCGTGTGCATAGCTCGTTGTGGAAACCAAAACGCTCGGACGTTCAGTTGGCAACAAAACACACTTGAGAGCGACAAGCAACGCGAACCGATCAAAGAAAAACCATAAAAACCATCGAATGACGATATTCGGAAACAGTCCGTACACACACGTGTTTTTATCCCAACACTTCACAGATATGTTGGATTATCTTTGCTCCGGTTGATATGACGTTAAAGCTGCACCAGGTCGCACGCACACTTTGTTTAAATCACAACGTGGCCGCAGAGAGCGTTCCCAATCATCACGTAACGTATTCAATTATTCACTTACATCCAGGTTTGCTTGATAGCAGTTCTGCTCGTATGTTTTTGGCACATTATTGTCACTAATTGAACTCAAACATTGTCCTTTGTACGCAGACACTGATAAACGATTTAGATTTTTCGTTTGTTTACGTTGCTCTCACGGTCCTCTCCGTCCCTCTCACGGTCCCTCTCACGGTCCCCTCTCACGGTCCCGTGCAGCCTTATTGAACAAAAGATAATCTTCATTTTGGGAAACACCATTCTCCCTAGATGTAACCCTTCAGATACGAACCACAGACGTCAGTAGATTTCATGGATTTAACTGCCTCTAAAAGCCCTTAGACGGCATCAAACCCCTTACACATGTGAATAATGCTGGTGGGCTGTTTGTACATAAACATATGTTTTATTTTGTATTCGACCGACTTGTGTAGTTGTTCGTCTCAAGGCCTGAACCTGTACAGTACATTCTGTGGATGCGACAGACATTAATAAACGTAGATATATGTATATGTCCAAGAACGGTATGTGTTGAATGTCTGTTTCTGTGAAATAACTCAATACTGTTTCGTCTGGCTTGGAACTATGAGTTTCAAACTGGACATGTGACCGGAGGATTCGAGCTTCTTTGATTTCAAGCGTTTCAGCTGAGATTCATCGAAGGTCTCGTCAAGAGAGTCCAAAAACAAACAATCGAAATGAAACTTGACTAGATCTTTTTGGACAATCCTCGTGAAACGTCAAGTGCATTCAGTACAAACAGGTGACTTGGAAAAGACGACTCATCAAACTATTTACTGGGAACTCTCACCGTTTCCTCACTCTTATTCGTTCTTAAAACACGAGTACCTGATTGAAAAACCTGCGTGACCAAACACTTTGACGTTTTACATTTCTCTCTCCACCCACAAAAGCATCCGTCGTTGAGTTTTAAACGAGACAAAACTCTAATATATTGTCCTGGTTTCGTCAACTCGTGACCAGATAATATCATCCTGGAGCGATTAAAGAGTTCTGACCTAACGTTCCCTCTCTGCCTCCTCGTCCTTTGTCTGAGTGGACGGAACAGCTGGATGATTTAGCTTCCAGCTGTGTGTTAACTGTGATCACATGGTGAGCTTAGTCTTCACATATGAAAGCTCCTCGAGCCTTCGGAGATGCTAGGGATTGATTTTTGGTCAATAATACAGTATAAACGTCTTAAGGTCCATTAGTGAGACGCTAACCTGTCCTACTCTTTCTGTCTATATTCTATATTAAATAACTGTGTTGTGGTTGTTGCTGTTTCATTCATGTCTGAATCTTAGGTCATGTGTTTATTGTTGTACTAGTACTTTTAAATCTGAGTGGCAAGAGGGGGATTAAAGAGATGAGAAAAGATGAAGAACTGTCACACTAATGGCGCTTTCCACTGCAGGGCCTCGCACGGGCTTAGGACGGTATGGTTAGGCCTTGGTAGGCCAAGCTCACTTTATGCTGCGTTTCCATTACAGTTTAGTAGCTGGGGCAGTAACTATAGTAACGCAGTGTAGGCGGAGCCGTGACGTCATCTTCAATACGAACCACAAACCAACATCAGCCGTTAGCTGTTAGCACTCAGAGCTCACAGCTCCTCAATATCTGTTTCAGAAGCTAGACAAAAGTTAAACAGTACAAACCACAGACTGTCTGTGTCATGGCGAATACGTCGCTGGTTTATTTATGTCTGTAGGCCGTTTGTGTGAGTGTGGACGGTCCGGAGCGTATATAACGTTAGCTTAGCCGATCTCCATTCAGAAAACACGCATTTTAATAAGGGTTGTTTCGCCTGCCGTCTGTCTGCAGACTTGTCAAAGCATTAATTCATGGTTGTTACTAACCGGTATCAGTATGTTATTACTCGGTATCATTTAGAAACGTGTATTACAATTAAATCACGGGTCAAATATGTTCATCTTGTTGTAGTTGTAGCTCCCGAGCCAGCGATTCTCTCTCTAGTTTAGCATACTCAGCCCGACTCAGCCCGGTTGTTTGGCCCGGAAAGGCTGGATTTGGAGGGCCAGAAAAACTGTGAAAAAGTACCCACTAGCCGGAACTAGCCAGTGGAAACGCAACCAAAAACGGGCCGGGTTTGGCACGGCACGCTTAAACATGCTGCAGTGGAAATGCGCCATAGATGTCCTGATGTCTCCTTCTTCTTGTGTCAAAGTGGATACGTCACTTCTTCAGGCCTCTCATTACCACTGGTTTCACTCATCAGAGGTTCCCCATTGTTCACACTCAAGGTTGTAGGTTCAGTGTGGACATTGGAGTGGGTTGGTGAGGTCGAAAGAGGTATCCAATTTACACCCAAAAAAAGCGAGAGAAAATTGAAAAAAATCGAAATAAAAGTAACAGAATTTAGTTTAACTGATTTTGTTGATATCACTTAAAACGTAAAGTAAGCGCTCAAGTGTCTCCGGGTCCCGATTAGAAGGTCAGCATTAAAAAACCTGATGTTTAAAATCTAGATGAAGAAACGAAGTCCTTGCCTTTACTCCTCCTCTGTCCTGAGACGGACTCTTTCCATGTTTCTGTTCACAGAGTTTCCTGGAAAGCAGTGTTTATGTATTCAGATAGCTGTCAAAAGAGGGCAGAGGAAGAGGAGACTACGAAGAGGAGGAAGAGGGGGGGGGGGTGCAGGCGGTTTGCCGCAGTGCCTAATGATCTGATCTCCTGCTGTGAATCCTTCGATCTCCTCCATCACTCGTCCTCTCTTTATTCCACACTCGTCTAATGTGATCAATTCGGTCTGGAAGTGTAATTACTCGTCTCGTTTAATTGGACGAGTCAAAGTGTAACTAAAACGTTACTTCGGGACCTTCACTGAGCCCTTTCTGCTTCTGTAACTGAGCGAGTGTGTGAGAATACAGTGAGACGCACGTTGAGCTGTGGACCTGCTTCCTGCAGGCTGAAGGGCGGCCATGTTGGAAAACTGACAACAACAAAAAGAACCCGTTGCAAACTCTCTGTAGGGAAATGTGCTTTAAAAGTAGTATGATAACTAATCAAAACCAAAACCACTAATTAAATAATGTTTTTTCCACGTTCTGTTAAAAAAGAACATATTTTTGTCGTCAAATTCCCACCATGTCCCTCTGAACCACTTACAAACATTTGGATATCTATCTTACCTTCCTTCCTCCCTCATTCTGTGTTGAAGCCCTTCTTTAAGACACTGAGGAGGTCACGGAAATACTTTGTTGTCCCTTCCTTTAATTCCTTTGCCAGTTGATTGAAATGTTGTAAATCTAGAAATACGCTGGTATCGCTTCTTCGGATCTTCTGATGGAGGGCGAGCGTTTTATCCTCGGATTGAAATGTGCAATTTCAGGTGTGTGATGATGATGATGATGATGATGAAGGATTCCTTCCAGTCACTCTCTTTTCTCTGAGTCTCAGCTTTTCGAAGTTCTTCCTGTTTTGTGTGTGTGTGTGTGTGTGTGTGTGTGTGTGTGTGTGTGTGTGTGTGTGTGTGTGCGTGTGTCCATGATCCAGCTCTCAGAAACGTTGATGGTGGAAAATGACTCGCCAGTGGACGGACGTTGGACGGACGTTGGACGACATTGGACCGGACGTTGGACGGACGTTGGACGGGTCAGATGCGGATCTGGTATCCGTCGTTCAGAGTGCTGAGCTCCGGAGGCTTCCTCTCCACTGAGGCGGCCTGAAACACAGACACAATCAGGTTTATCACCACTGGACCTGCTGTAGTAGACACCCCCCCCCCCCCCCCCGCCGCCGTTATAATATCCGTCTTTACACTGAATTAAAAGGGTACTGACAACAATTCCGCAACAGCTTCATCTTCCTGTTGTCATTTCAACGTTAAAAACAATAAAACAGCATGAACTGCTTCGTCGCATTCGTTCTAGGTCCTCTGTCTCGAGCCAGTGAACTAGGGCCTTCTAGAACACCCTGGACCGAGGGGAACTCTGAAAGAACACGCCCATTGGCTACAACATCGCTATCTGATTGGTTGATCAACTGTCAGTCCAAACGTACGCTCTCATTCAGTGCGACGGCCAGGGCCTTCGATCAAGGATGTAGAATACCTGGTTGAAGGATATTCTACCCAGAGACCCAGAACACGATCTGATTGGTTGCTTTCTTTCCTAACACAAACCCACTCAATGCGTAGCGCATGGACCGAGAAGGACAAACAAATCAACGTAACACTTATTACAGATCAACGACACAGATACCATTCTCATTTTATTTATATAATTAAATCGATTTTTTAGTTTGATCTGAGTGTTCCAGGGTGTTCTCTGACGGTTCGCACGTACGAGGAACTTGACTTGATGTCGTGGTGCATACATAAAGGTGAAACAAAAATGTACTGTTCCTTTCCTTTACCTAATTAATCAACTTACAGGTTCAGTCAGTAATGAATAAATAAATGAATGTAATAAACATAGAGAGTCTAATTAGAATAAGTTCTGCAAAAAGAACCCAGAAAAAAAGCATATTAGCGAGAACACATTTTAATAAATAATAGAAAAAGATAATTAAAGAAAGGGTTAGAGTGCGAGAGCATATTTGAAACTTGATAATGGCGTAACAATAGATAGAGTAACACCTACGGCACTTCCGGGCGAAAATTACGGCCCCGCCCACTTTTGGGGGAAAACAAACGCTGTCATTTGAACGGCGGTCGATACAAATTCTGAAGTTTTTGCCAATCCGATCAGAAATGTAAGAAAACCGTGGATTTGTGGATCTTCAAAGAGCCCGATCACGATGGCCAGACAGGCAAACAATTACATTCGATCATTGGAAGTGGACGATCGGGCTTTTTGAAGATCCAAAAATCCACGGTTTTCTTACATTTCTGATCGGATTGGCAAAAACTTCAGAATTTGTATCGACCGCCAATCAAATTACAGCTTTGTTTTCCCCCAAAAGTGGGCGGAGCCATACTTTATGCCCCGGAAGTGACGTAGGTGTTACTCTCACCTTTAAGCAATGGCCGTTGTTTGAGTGTGGACGGTCGGAGCATATATAACGTTAGCTTAGCCGATCTCCATTCAGAAAACACGCATTTTAAAGGTGTTTCTCTGCCGTCTGTCTGCAGACTCGTCAAAGCATTAATTCATGGTTTTTACTAACCGGTATCATGTGTTGTTACTTCGGCATCATTTAGAAACGTGTATTACAATTAAATCACGGTCAAATATGTTCATCTTGTTGTAGTTGTGCTCCCGAGCCAGCGCGTCTTGTTTGAATGATGCGAGTAAACACAGCTGGCAGCCGCGGTGAAACTCGAGCGTTTAGAGCGAAGCGAATATTCGCATCGCCATTAGGCCCCTTTTCTTTCTCATAATATGGTTTTTAACAATTTAGGGTATGCATCGTTCCCAGAGCTAAAATAAAAGCAGGGAATCGACAAAT
>JAMFTG010000392.1:45000-50000 GCA_023974075.1 Chaenocephalus aceratus | reverse complement strand
AAACACACACACACACAAACACACACACACACACACACACACACACACACACACACACACACACACACACACACACACACACACACACCACTTTCATTTCATTCACATGTGCTGCAGTAAAAATATAAAAGAAAGCAATAAGTAAAGCAATAGAAAATTACAAATAAAAACCCAAGGGTTCATAAAACATGTAACCTCAATCAACCTACTTCCCTGAGTCTCCCCCTCTCACACCACACACACACACACACACACACACACACACACACACACACACACACACACACACACACACACACACACACACACACACACACACACACACACACCATTCCTTCCTTCCCCATCATGCCCTAAATCATTCCTGACAGCTTGTATTCCGTGTTCGCCATGAAGGAAACTCCATCCCTCTCCGGTCTCATGGAAAAGTATAATAAAAGCGTTTCCATCGGAGTGTTGCGGTCATTCCACGAGAAGAAAAGTTGGTGTTAAAACGTTAAACTTAAGACCAGACTGAGGCATTTACATTCACATGAGTACTGCCTATATCGAGATGAATACAAACTAATACATATTATACAAAACACGATGTAAAAACGATTCAATATGAAAATCCCTTCCTGACAGACGCAGGCCCGGTAACCGGGTTACATAGATCTAATAAGGGTTGAGTCACATGTAGGAGAAGTGAATCTGCTGAATCGAGTTACTTCCCTCCAGAACACATACCACATGTGACCCTGTATAGTAACTGTGTACATCCTGAGTGTATTTTTAAACAAACTGGTAAATCATTTATTTGTACAAAGGTCATAAGAGGCGCAGAGGCATGTTGGTCTTTTGTATCGAACTGTTAAATAACGTGTTTGTATTCTTCGGACAGGAACAAACACTACACTGGTGGTACGGCTAAAGACGGTTTCACTTCTGACGCACTCCTTTGAATACTCCTGTTGTTACCATCTGTTGTGTGCGTGTGTGTGTGTGTGTGTGTGTGTGTGTGTGTGTGTGTGTGTGTTTCTCTGCCCCTGGCTGCATGCTGCAAAGTTTCTTCCCCTCCTTCAGACGGCATGCTTTTAACAAAACTACGCTGAAGTTAAGAAAAGGTGTAATTTAGCAGAGAAATTTAACTTTTATTCACTTGTATTTTTTATTTATTTATGATCCTGGTACATATATATATATATATATATATATATATATATATATATATATATAATGGAAACGCAGCATAAAGTGAGCCTGGCCTACCAAGGCCTAACTGTACCGTAACATTGTCCAGGAGATTGACAGGAATCTCATTTGCTAATATAGAAAGCTTATATAAGGACAGAGTTTTAAAATTGGCACACGATATTGTGAGTGACCTGAGGCACCCTCTCGCCTCTTACTTTGAACTGATGCCATCCGGGCGGAGATATCGTGCCCCTTATTTCAAAAAGAACAGATCGAGGCTGTCTTCCGTCCCACAAGCCATCAAACTCCTGAATAAATGATGGCTAGGACGCCTGTTTACCCAGCTGGTCTGGCCCCGTCCCCCCTACAGGCCCCTCGTCATGTCTGCGATATCTGGTTTCCTTATGTCTGTTTGTTTTAATCTGTGTCTATGTTGTTGTCAGTGATGTATTGTCTTATCTTTTTAAATGCCTTTGTGATGTGCTGCAACCCATTTTCCCCTCGGGGACAAATAAACAAATACTATACTATAAGCCGTGCGAGGCCCTGCAGTGGAAATGCGCCATTAGACAACTTTGCTAATAAAAGGGAGAATGTGGCTCAGGGGTTAAACGACCGTCTATCGCAGTGGTTCCCAACCTGGGGGGTGCCAAAGATCGCAGGGGGGGGGCGCTAAAGATCGCAGGGGGGGGCGCCAAAGATCGCAGGGGGGGCGCCAACGATCACAGGGGGGGCGCCAAAGATCGCAGGGGGGCGACAAAGATCGCAGGGGGGGGCGCCAAAGATCGCAGGGGGGGGCGCCAACGATCGCAGGGGGGCGCCAAAGATCGCAGGGCGGCGCCAAAGATCGCAGGGGGGGCGCCAAAGATCGCAGGGGGGGCGCCAAAGATCGCAGGGGGGCGCCAAAGATCGCAGGGGGGGCGCCAAAGATCGCAGGGGGGGGCGTCAGGCCTCAGATGATTTTAGTCCAAATATGATATTTATAATTTTTTTCTTTTCTTTTTTTATAATTTCTTTTTTTTACATATAATTGGAAGGCAATACATGATTGTCACTAAAAGCCTTGTCTCTACATTACAATAAAATATAAAAAATAGTTGACTAATTAATTTGAATACAAATTCAAGTTAGTATTAAAGGCATAAAAACAGAAATGTATAATTCTTTAATATAAATGTTTCTTCTGCCCGTAAAGTGTCCAAACCAGGCTTTTCTGGATAAGCGCATTTTTAAAACAGTCATCGTCCATGCCGGTTTCAGATGGATTATTCGTCACAGTTGCTCCGATCAGATCGCTCTCCTCCATTTTGTAGATTATTTACGACTTTTGAATCCACATAAACAAATCGGCATAATCCGGCTTACTTTGAGCATGCGTTTTAAACAGTTTAATCCCTTTGTGAATTGTTTCCACTTGCGCCGTCCTTTAATTTCTTCATTCAGCGGGAACACAAATAAATTAATCCTGAGTCCAATAACCATCAAAGTCGCTCCAATAGCGCTTCTTAATTCTGCTTTCATCCTCCTTTAACAACACACTTCACATTCATCCAGTTTGTGACAGTAGCTGTAGCATTTTGAGCCTTTGAAACTTTAATTACCGCTGCTGCTGCGGCCCCCCCCCCCTTGTGTGTGTGTGGGGGGGCGCAGCTTCCAACAGGAGTCATTTGGGGGGGGCTCTTGGGAAAAAAGGTTGCGAACCACTGGTCCATCGGAGGGTCGCTGGTTCAACCCCCACTCCAAAGAGCTAAACCTACAAAGTGTATGTACGTCAATCTGGATAAAAGCATTAGCTGAAAGTAAAGTAATGTAATGCAAGCATGTATCAGGTTCTGAACATTAAGCATTTGATTAACGTTCTTATCCGAAGCGTCAGTGAACAAAATAGAGGACAACACCAAGAAGTACGATTCTTTTGGATACGATTCAGGGATTAATAACTTTTGTATAAAACCCTAAGGTGTATGTTAATATGTGCAGAGCGTTTTACCTTCATCCTCATGTCCCGGCCGTGTTTCTCCAGCTCCTTCCTCATCTCCTGAGGTCCCAGTCGGGCGGCGTTCAACACCAAATGCTTCCATTCGATTGGCTGGAAGACGTGAGGGTCGTGAGGCACATACAGGCCGATCTTCACCTGGAGAGGAAGGGGGAAAAGACACATAAAGTTATCCTCCTCCTGTTCTCATCTTATTCAGTTCATCCTTTATTCAGTCGTGCGTTGGCATGAAGTGTTATTGACTCTGATTCCAACCCTTCTCTCACCTTCTTCAGAGTGTGCTGGTATCTCTTGTAGGAGCTCTCGAAGTCGGCCACCAGTTCTCCCAGCGTGCGGTGAGTCAGCGGTTTGTCCATCAGGTCGGGGCGCCGGCTCATGCCCAGCGACCCGTAGCGCCCGTTGCAGTAAATGCCCAGAACCACGTGGTGGAAGCAGTGTCCGGAGAACTGGGTTTTAAAGCTGATGGGGAAACGCTCCAGAGACGTCAGCCCGTTGGTCAGGTAGCTGATCAGGGGAGTCAAGGAAACATCTGGAAGGAGTTCTCTTTTCTTGGTGTTGTATTATTTTCAATGTGTTAGATCAGGGGTGGGGGACACATGTTGATGTAGAAGGGACATGAAGAAGAGGGGACACATGTTGATGTAGAAGAGACATGAAGAAGAGGGGACACATGTTGATGTGGAAGAGATATGAAGAAGAGGGGACACATGTTGATGTAGAAGAGACATGAGGAAGAGGGGACACATGTTGATGTAGAAGAGACATGAAGAAGAGGGGACACATGTTGATGTGGAAGAGATATGAAGAAGAGGGGACACATGTTGATGTAGAAGAGACATGAGGAAGAGGGGACACATGTTGATGTAGAAGAGACATGAGGAAGAGGGGACACATGTTGATGTAGAAGAGACATGAGGAAGAGGGGACACATGTTGATGTAGAAGAGACATGAAGAAGAGGGGACACATGTTGATGTAGAAGAGACATGAGGAAGAGGGGACACATGTTGATGTAGAAGAGACGTGAAGAAGAGGGGACACATGTTGATGTAGAAGAGACATGAAGAAGAGGGGACACGTGTTGATGTAGAAGAGACATGAAGAAGAGGGGACACGTGTTGATGAAGAAGAGACATGAAGAAGAGGGGACACGTGTTGATGTAGAAGAGACATGGAGAAGAGGGGACACATGTTGATGTAGAAGAGACATGGAGAAGAGGGGACACATGTTGATGTAGAAGAGACATGAAGAAGAGGGGACACATGTTGATGTAGAAGAGACATGAAGAAGAGGGGACACATGTTGATGTAGAAGAGACATGAAGAAGAGGGGACACATGTTGATGTAGAAGAGACATGAAGAAGAGGGGACACATGTTGATGTAGAAGAAACATGAAGAAGAGGGGACACATGTTGATGTAGAAGAGACATGAAGAAGAGGGGACACATGTTGATGTAGAAGAGACATGAAGAAGAGGGGACACATGGTGATGTGGAAGAGATATGAAGAAGAGGGGACACATGTTGATGTAGAAGAGACATGAAGAAGAGGGGACACGTGTTGATGTAGAAGAGACATGAAGAAGAGGGGACACGTGTTGATGTAGAAGAGACATGGAGAAGGGGGGACACATGTTGATGTAGAAGAGACATGAAGAAGAGGGGACACATGTTGATGTAGAAGAGACATGAAGAAGAGGGGACACATGTTGATGTAGAAGAGACATGGAGAAGAGGGGACACATGTTGATGTAGAAGAGACATGGAGAAGAGGGGACACATGTTGATGTAGAAGAGACATGGAGAAGAGGGGACACATGTTGATGTA
>JAMFTG010000392.1:20000-42500 GCA_023974075.1 Chaenocephalus aceratus | reverse complement strand
ACACACACACACACACACACACACACACACACACATATATATACACACACACAAACACACACACACCACAGAGATCTGGACAGTATCTTTGTCGGCCAGCAGCCAACCATCTGCTCTGTTCAATCCACGGTGGCCCGCCTGTTACCTC
Source organism: Chaenocephalus aceratus (assembly GCA_023974075.1). NCBI lineage: Eukaryota > Metazoa > Chordata > Actinopteri > Perciformes > Channichthyidae > Chaenocephalus > Chaenocephalus aceratus. The sequence goes on along the minus strand of JAMFTG010000392.1, from coordinate 42,352 downwards.
AGCCTCAAAGCAACAGCACTGCTCTGTTTTCATTAAATATTCACTCAGGAACATCAACAAAACGAGACCACACACACACACGCACGCACACACACACACACACACACACACACACACACACACACACACACACACACACACACACACACACACCATGTATACATCACTTCAGGGGACATTACATTGACTTACATGCATTTCCTAGAGACGTATTCTAACCCTAACTATAACCAAGTATTCACCCTAAAATTAATGATCCCCCTTATGGGGACCTCCAATTTGTCCCCTTAAGGGAAGCCAGTCCCCACACGTGACTATGTAAACAGATATAGGTCCCCACAAGGATAGTAATACTAGGCCACACACACACACATACGCGCCAAAGTGTATTAGCACGACTGTGTGTCTTGAGTATGGATTATCATTTTAGATAGCAACAAAAGATTGATTATAATATGAAAGGACAAATAAGGACGTGCCAACGGCTAAAGCAATACGTCTATCTGCTATAAACAACGATAAACATGTCTGGATGTTAATGTTTATGTTTCAGAGGAGTAACAGAAACACAAAGACAGTTCATTAACACAAACAATACCTCTCTAATAAACACTTCATTAAACAAACACTTGCTTTCCTGAAGGACTCTAGCTAATAAAGACGTGTCTCCCACCCTGACAGGCTTTGTTAATACTCTCGTATCCTTTGAATACCACATTTCACGGTTCTAGGTTTGACAGGCAGAGGTCGGCGAGGAACCTGATCTGTGGATATAATGCAGAGCTAATCCAAAAGCTTTTTGAATTCCCTCTCCCTCTGTTCCTCTAATCTTTTTTCTTTCCACATATCACGGGCTCTTTCTCTCTTAGTCGCCCTCCACGCTTCTCTCCATATCCCCCTCCTCTCTAAATTTCAAAAGCAGCAAGATCCCGATAAGAAAATACTGGAATAGACATAAAATCCTCTCTATGTATGGAGCCTTTTACTAAGAGTCATGTGCTTTCTGCAAACTGCAGGCGGTTTCTTCTCCAACAGCTCGGGGAATTCCATTTAAAACAACATCATAATGCTTCGGTGCACAAAGATATTTTCGGCAATGAATAGTGTGATGAACAAACGTGACTATTCGACTGCTTTTTAAGATCAAGTCAAGTGAAGCCAAAGTTGAAGTGCGTTTAAGGTGCAGTACTTCAAACGACCAGCAGGAGAAATTCCAGTGGTTACAAACATTTGATTGAATTAGAATGGGTTTTCTGGCAGGTCGGTTGACACGTACGACGAATTTCACGTAGGACGTTGAGGAATAAAAGTATTTGAAAAAATGACCCGACTTCTTACTTTATTTAACTCAGCAAGCATTGGGAGCATAAGAGTATAGACCAAATTACACATGTCAAGTCTTTCTCAACATGCACGAAGTTAATTTTGTAATTGACGGTACGACAGGTTTTTACTTTGGGGCGGGAATACACTGTGATTGACAGGTCGCCACTACAGCATGTCCTCTTTGTGTGTTCATTGTCTTATATCTTTATCTCTTTCACAGTGTCCTTTTAATTCCATCCATCCATCTTCTCCGCTTATCCGTGGTCGTGTCTCGGGGGTAGCAGTTCCAGCAGAGAGCCCCAAACTTTCTTTCCCCCCATCAACCAGCTCTGACTGGGGGGCCCCAAGGCGCTCCCAGGCCAGCCAAGAGATATAATCCCTCCACCTGGTCCTAGGTCTACCCCTTGGTCTCCTCCCAGCTGGACGTGCCTGGAACACCTCCCAGATGGCATCCTTCCTAGGTGCCCGAACCTTTTACTTCATGGATGTTAATTGTAACATTTTGTTCCCCCACAAACAAAATCTTGTTCTGCCTTTGGTTGCTCGACCGTCTTCAAAATTGAAATACAGAGACAGCTAAAAACTAAGATGGCAACAATCAGAATGCCAAACTCAAACAGTATAGAAAACTACGAGAGATGCTATGCTATGATGGGAGCACAATTACAAATGAGTGTAATGGTCATGTGTCCACATACGTATTGCCACACAGTCCAGACTTCCAGCAAATTCAATTCTCGTCGTAAACTTTTAAAAGAATTGCAGAGAATTCAGATCAGTGTCAGCAGGGAAGGAAAGGAAGGACAGCTCCAACTGCCACGAGCAACAACAACTGTTACGATTCATCCCTCTTCCCCGCATTGCTTCTTTCTCAAAGCTTTCTACAACTATCTTCCCCCATATCTCTTTATTACTTTCAAACAAATCCAAGATGATATGGATAAGAACATGCATTGTTTAAGTGAATCTGTGGAAAAGGATTTCAAGACGCTGTCACTCAAAAATATTTCAGTTGATCTACTTTTCTATACCAAGTTGTCCCGACAGGCAGCAGACGTGTTGTTTTTCACCCTATTCAATATGTGATTGCATGTTTTTGAGTTTTTTAAACTGACTCTGTAGCTCAGTGAACGATATGCAGATTAAGTCAGACATTAACTCACTGACAGAGCCAACTGGTAAGGTTGCTCTGACACTATTTAAACAATACCTGTTATGCAAACAGGGCGTGTCCTCTCCTGTAATTAGCATTTCAAATATTGGTCATTGAAGTCTGGTACCAGGTGAGGCCCTATAGCTCAGTGGTTAGAGCACTGGTCTTGTAAACCAGGGGTCGTGAGTTCAATTCTCACTGGGGCCTGGAAGCTTCTTTTTCAGTGCATGACCTCAGAGCTTGGTGAAAGGTGACACTGTGCCGTGCTGATATGACAGTAGGAGCTAGAGCCTCTGGAGCTCTCCTCCCTGAAAGCACTGTCGTGGAAGACAGCATTGCTACTTGCCTTAACGTCAGCCAAAAGAGTCTCCGAGTTAACCGCTCTATCGGTGCACCCGAGTTGTTTGATGGCCCGGTTGGCACTGACAGAGCCAACTAGTAAGATTGCTCTGACATAATACCTGTTTTGCAAACAGGGCGTGTCCGCTCCTGTTATTAGCATTTCAAATTTTGGTCATTGAAGTCTAGTACCAGGTGAGGCCCTATAGCTCAGTGGTTAGAGCACTGGTCTCGTAAACCAGGGGTCGTGAGTTCAATTCTCACTGGGGCCTGGAAGCTTCTTTTTCAGTGCATGACCTCAGAGCTTGGTGAAAGGTGACACTGTGCCGTGCTGATATGACAGTATGAGCTTGAGGCTCTGGGCTGAAGTCGAATAGTCCATTTAGCTTAGGAACCTTCCTAAAGGAGTGAAATGACCCGGCAGTCCCTCAGTGGCAGCCATGATAAGTGCCGTTCGAATTCTCTAGAATGATGAGAATGAAAGGAAAGGAGGTTTCAAACTTCCTTTATAACCTCCTTTAGCTTAGGAACCACTGGACCTTCCTAACCGACAGGAGAAGCGAAAATGCTGCCCCACAATGCATTGCAGCCGCAGCATTTGCCGTCACTCAACAGTCGGCCGTTCACGGAAACAACCGATTATGACCGAGAAATGATATCATGAAAGTTACGGTGCTTATTAAGCATTTTAAAACATAGGTGGTAAGTTGCCAAAGTGCTTTGTTTTGAACGTTCATCAGTATTATAATAAAGAGAGAAATATGAACGTTAGTTTTTACTGAAATGATCAAATAAAGTCAATATTTCAGTCTTTACTGAGCTGTGTGGGGTTTGTTCAACTTTTAGAAGATGTTTGAATGGTGATATACACAGAGATAGATGTTAAGGACTAACATTTATAATAAATACATCTGTATTGATTTTTAGATCTTTAGTTCATACAATCATACGCATTGGGATCATTTGTATTAATGTGGACCGGAGGGAGAGGGCGACGAGCAGAAGTTTCACTTTCCTTTTTTATTTCAATTCCAGCTTTGGTCCTGAAGAATATGTTTCTCTGTTGTCCACGTTCATAAAGCAAAGCAGCAGCATCAGAGCACGGTGCAGAGTCTCTAGATGAGTTTACAGTAGTCCCTCGTTCTTATTGAACATCCATGTTGTAGTCCGCTGTATAGAAAACTGTGGTTTCCATAGTTTCCCCACAGCAGCAGACGCACACAATGACGTCCGCTGGCGCATCATAAACACGTTGGATAGTTTAAGTGCATTCGGATTCTCTAAAGTACCGCAGTCTCTTCTCCTAAGTCCTTTTGAATTCTCCTATCCACTATCCCTTAACCCCGTGACCTTTCACTCAGAGGTCAAGGAATAGATGATAGGGTTAGAACTTAGGAGCTGATTTTTAAACTATCCGACTGCAGCCCTGGTCTCAGAACCAGTTGAGCCCCTGGAGCTCTCCTCCCTGAAAGCACTGTCGTGGAAGACAGCATTGCTACTGGCCTTATCGTCCGCCAAAAGAGTGTCCGAGTTAACCGCTCTATCGGTGCACCCGAGTTGTTTGATGGTCCGGTTGGCACTGACAGAGCCAACTAGTAAGGTTGCTCTGACATAATACCTGTTATGCAAACAGTGCGTGTCCTCTCCTGTTATTAGCATTTCAAATATTGGTCATTGAAGTCTTGTGACATGTGAGGCCCTATAGCTCAGTGGTCAGAGCACTGGTCTTGTAAACCAGGGGTCGTGAGTTCAATTCTCACTGGGGCCTGGAAGCTTCTTTTTCAGTGCATCACCTCAGAGCTTGGTGAAAGGTGACACTGTGCCGTGCTGATATGACAGGAGTAGCTCGAGGCTCTGGTCTCAGAGCCTCTGGAGCTCTCCTCCCTGAAAGCACTGTCGTGGAAGACAGCATTGCTACTGGCCTTAACGTCAGCCAAAAGAGTGTCCGAGTTAACCGCTCTATCGGTGCACCCGAGTTGTTTGATGGTCCGGTTGGCACTGACAGAGCCAACTAGTAAGGTTGCTCTGTTTTGCAAACAGGGCGTGTCCGCTCCTGTAATTAGCATTTCAAATTTTGGTCATTGAAGTCTGGTACCAGGTGAGGCCCTATAGCTCAGTGGTCAGAGCACTGGTCTTGTAAACCAGGGGTCGTGAGTTCAATTCTCACTGGGGCCTGGAAGCTTCTTTTTCAGTGCATGACCTCAGAGCCTGGTGAAAGGTGACACTGTGCCGTGCTGATATGACAGTATGAGCTTGAGGCTCTGGGCTGAAGTCGAATAGTCCATTTAGCTTAGGAACCTTCCTAAAGGAGTGACATGACCCGGAAGTCCCTCAGTGGCAGCCATGATAAGTGCCGTTCGAATTCTCTAGAATGATGAGAATGAAAGGAAAGGAGGTTTCAAACTTCCTTTATAACCTCCTTTAGCTTAGGAACCACTGGACCTCCCTAACCGACAGGAGAAGCGAAAATGCTGCCCCACAATGCCTTGCAGCCACAGCATTTGCCGTCACTCAACAGTCGGCCGTTCACGGAAACAACCGATTATGACCGAGAGATGATATCATGAAAGTTACGGTGCTTATTAAGCATTTTAAAAACGTATGTGGTAAGTTGCCAAAGTGCGTTGTTCTGAACGTTCATCAGTATTATAATCAAAAAGAGAAATATGAACGTTAGTTTTTTACTGAAATTATCAAATAAAGTCAACATTTCAGTCTTTACTGAGCTGTGTGGGGTTTGTTCAACCTTTAAAAGATGTTTGAATGGTGATATACACAGAGATAGATGTTCAGGACTAACGTTTATAATAAATACATTTGTATTGATTTTAAGATCTTTAGTTCATACAATCATACGCATTGGGATCATTGGTATTAATGTGGACCGGAGGGAGAGGGTGACGAGCATAAGTTTCACTTTCCTTTTTTATTTCAATTCCAACTTTGGTCCTGAAGAATATGTTTCTCTGTTGTCCACGTTCATAAAGCAAAGCAGCAGCATCAGAGCACGGTGCAGAGTCTCCAGATGAGTTTACAGTAGTCCCTCGTTCTTATTGAACATCCATGTTGTAGTCCGCTGTATAGAAAACTGTGGTTTCCATGGTTTCCCCACAGCAGCAGACGCACACAATGACGTCCGCTGGCGCATCATAAACACGTCGGATAGTGAAAGTGCATTCGGATTCTCTAAAGTACCGCAGTCTCTTCTCCTAAGTCCTTTTGAATTCTCCTGTCCACTATCCCTTAACCCCGTGACGTTTCACTCAGAGGTCAAGGGATAGACGATAGGGTTAGAACTTAGGAGCTGATTTTTAAACTATCCGACTGCAGCCCTGGTCTCAGAACCAGTTGAGCCCCTGGAGCTCTCCTCCCTGAAAGCACTGTCGTGGAAGACAGCATTGCTACTGGCCTTAACGTTAGCCAAAAGAGTGTCCGAGTTATCCGCTCTGTTGGTGCACCCGAGTTGTTTGATGGTCCGGACAATACCTGTTATGCAAACAGGGCGTGTCCGCTCCTGTTATTAGAATTTCAAAATGTGGTCATTGAAGTCTAGTACTAGGTGAGGCCCTATAGCTCAGTGGTTAGAGCCAGAGTTGGGTGTAATTGGGTGGGTGTAAAGTAATATAATTACAGTAACGCGTTACTTTGTAACGCGTTACTGTAATTATATTACTTTGTCGGTAACGGAGTAGTGTAACGCGCTACTTTTATAATTCAGTAATCACACTACAGTTACTAACATTGCCCCGACACGCGTTACTTCGTTACTTTCTAAAATCAGTCATAATCAAACCTCAACAAACACCTGCAAAGAACACATGCTAAGGTGAAGCTAACGCACATAGCTGTTGTTTATTTATTACACACACGTAGTCTGTTCTTCTTCTCTGTTTTTCCGGTTGTTGCCTGTTTTGAATGATGAATACACACTACCGCCGCCTGCTGGTAAGGAGAGTTATTGCCACTCACGCATGCGCAGTTCGTACGTGCTCGGCTGAAGTCTTTGCGGTGTGCTCTAGTCTGGCTCCAGTGCAACACATGGCCAACACGCTGACGCAACAGCGTGAGCAGAGATAGACTGCGCAAAATATACAGATAGCAGGAGACAGAGGACAGCCATGGTCAGATAGGAAAACATTCAGGAGCTATCTGGATCAGTCTTATGCGACAATGGAAACTGAACTAAAGAGAACATTTGAAACTTTAGCAGTCTGCGTGATCTGCCTGCAGGGAGGGGCGGGCCGGCCCTGCGAGTAAAGTAACGAGTAAAGTAACGAGCAAAGTAACGAATTACTTTATGTAGAGCGTAACGAAGTAGTGTAATATATTACTTTTTTCACGACCCCATCTCTGGTTAGAGCACTGGTCTTGTAAACCAGGGGTCGTGAGTTCAATTCTCACTGGGGCCTGGAAGCTTCTTTTTCAGTGCATGACCTCAGAGCTTGGTGAAAGGTGACACTGTGCCGTGCTGATATGACAGGAGTAGCTCGAGGCTCTGGTCTCAGAGCCTCTGGAGCTCTCCTCCCTGAAAGCACTGTCGTGGAAGACAGCATTGCTACTGGCCTTAACGTCAGCCAAAAGAGTGTCCGAGTTAACCGCTCTATCGGTGCACCCGAGTTGTTTGATGGTCCGGTTGGCACTGACAGAGCCAACTAGTAAGGTTGCTCTGTTTTGCAAACAGGGCGTGTCCGCTCCTGTAATTAGCATTTCAAATTTTGGTCATTGAAGTCTGGTACCAGGTGAGGCCCTATAGCTCAGTGGTCAGAGCACTGGTCTTGTAAACCAGGGGTCGTGAGTTCAATTCTCACTGGGGCCTGGAAGCTTCTTTTTCAGTGCATGACCTCAGAGCTTGGTGAAAGGTGATACTGTGCCATGCTGATATGACAGTAGGAGCTCGAGGCTCTGGAGCTCTCCTCCCTGAAAGCACTGTCGTGGAAGACAGCATTGCTACTGGCCTTAACGTTAGCCAAAAGAGTGTCCGAGTTAACCGCTCTGTTGGTGCACCCGAGTTGTTTGATGGTCCGGACAATACCTGTTATGCAAACAGGGCGTGTCCGCTCCTGTTATTAGAATTTCAAAATGTGGTCATTGAAGTCTAGTACTAGGTGAGGCCCTATAGCTCAGTGGTTAGAGCACTGGTCTTGTAAACCAGGGGTCGTGAGTTCAATTCTCACTGGGGCCTGGAAGCTTCTTTTTCAGTGCATGACCTCAGAGCTTGGTAAAAGGTGATACTGTGCCGTGCTGATATGACAGTATGAGCTTGAGCCTCTGGAGCTCTCCTCCCTGAAAGCACTGTCTTGGAAGACAGCATTGCTACTGGCCTTAACGTCAGCCAAAAGAGTGTCCGAGTTAACCGCTCTGTTGGTGCACCCGAGTTGTTTGATGGTCCGGACAATACCTGTTATGCAAACAGGGCGTGTCCGCTCCTGTTATTAGAATTTCAAAATGTGGTCATTGAAGTCTAGTACCAGGTGAGGCCCTATAGCTCAGTGGTTAGAGCCAGAGTTGGGTGTAACGCGTTACTGTAATTATATTACTTTGTCGGTAACGGAGGTAGTGTAACGCGCTACTTTTATAATTCAGTAATCACACTACAGTTACTAACATTGCCCCGACACGCGTTACTTCGTTACTTTCTAAAATCAGTCATAATCAAACCTCAACAAACACCTGCAAAGAACACATGCTAAGGTGAAGCTAACGCACATAGCTGTTGTTTATTTATTACACACACGTAGTCTGTTCTTCTTCTCTGTTTTCCGGTTGTTGCCTGTTTTGAATGATGAATACACACTACCGCCACCTGCTGGTAAGGAGAGTTATTGCCACTCACGCATGCGCAGTTCGTACGTGCTCGGCTGAAGTCTTTGCGGTGTGCTCCAGTGCAACACATGGCCAACACACTGACGCAACAGCGTGAGCAGAGATAGACTGCGCAAAATATACAGATAGCAGGAGACAGAGGACAGCCATGGTCAGATAGGAAAACATTCAGGAGCTATCTGGATCAGTCTTATGCGACAATGGAAACTGAACTAAAGAGAACATTTGAAACTTTAGCAGTCTGCGTGATCTGCCTGCAGGGAGGGGCGGGCCGGCCCTGCGAGTAAAGTAACGAGTAAAGTAACGAGCAAAGTAACGAATTACTTTATGTAGAGCGTAACGAAGTAGTGTAATATATTACTTTTTTCACGACCCCATCTCTGGTTAGAGCACTGGTCTTGTAAACCAGGGGTCGTGAGTTCAATTCTCACTGGGGCCTGGAAGCTTCTTTTTCAGTGCATGACCTCAGAGCTTGGTGAAAGGTGACACTGTGCCGTGCTGATATGACAGGAGTAGCTCGAGGCTCTGGTCTCAGAGCCTCTGGAGCTCTCCTCCCTGAAAGCACTGTCGTGGAAGACAGCATTGCTACTGGCCTTAACGTCAGCCAAAAGAGTGTCCGAGTTAACCGCTCTATCGGTGCACCCGAGTTGTTTGATGGTCCGGTTGGCACTGACAGAGCCAACTAGTAAGGTTGCTCTGTTTTGCAAACAGGGCGTGTCCGCTCCTGTAATTAGCATTTCAAATTTTGGTCATTGAAGTCTGGTACCAGGTGAGGCCCTATAGCTCAGTGGTCAGAGCACTGGTCTTGTAAACCAGGGGTCGTGAGTTCAATTCTCACTGGGGCCTGGAAGCTTCTTTTTCAGTGCATGACCTCAGAGCTTGGTGAAAGGTGATACTGTGCCATGCTGATATGACAGTAGGAGCTCGAGGCTCTGGAGCTCTCCTCCCTGAAAGCACTGTCGTGGAAGACAGCATTGCTACTGGCCTTAACGTTAGCCAAAAGAGTGTCCGAGTTAACCGCTCTGTTGGTGCACCCGAGTTGTTTGATGGTCCGGACAATACCTGTTATGCAAACAGGGCGTGTCCGCTCCTGTTATTAGAATTTCAAAATGTGGTCATTGAAGTCTAGTACCAGGTGAGGCCCTATAGCTCAGTGGTCAGAGCACTGGTCTTGTAAACCAGGGGTCGTGAGTTCAATTCTCACTGGGGCCTGGAAGCTTCTTTTTCAGTGCATGACCTCAGAGCTTGTTGAAAGTTGACACTGTGCCGTGCTGATATGACAGTAGGAGCTCGAGCCTCTGGAGCTCTCCTCCCTGAAAGCACTGTCGTGGAAGACAGCATTGCTACTGGCCTTAACGTCAGCCAAAAGAGTGTCCGAGTTAACCGCTCTGTTGGTGCACCCGAGTTGTTTGATGGTCCGGACAATACCTGTTATGCAAACAGGGCGTGTCCGCTCCTGTTATTAGAATTTCAAAATGTGGTCATTGAAGTCTAGTACTAGGTGAGGCCCTATAGCTCAGTGGTTAGAGCCAGAGTTGGGTGTAATTGGGTGGGTGTAAAGTAATATAATTACAGTAACGCGTTACTTTGTAACGCGTTACTGTAATTATATTACTTTGTCGGTAACGGAGTAGTGTAACGCGCTACTTTTATAATTCAGTAATCACACTACAGTTACTAACATTGCCCCGACACGCGTTACTTCGTTACTTTCTAAAATCAGTCATAATCAAACCTCAACAAACACCTGCAAAGAACACATGCTAAGGTGAAGCTAACGCACATAGCTGTTGTTTATTTATTACACACACGTAGTCTGTTCTTCTTCTCTGTTTTCCGGTTGTTGCCTGTTTTGAATGATGAATACACACTACCGCCGCCTGCTGGTAAGGAGAGTTATTGCCACTCACGCATGCGCAGTTCGTACGTGCTCGGCTGAAGTCTTTGCGGTGTGCTCTAGTCTGGCTCCAGTGCAACACATGGCCAACACGCTGACGCAACAGCGTGAGCAGAGATAGACTGCGCAAAATATACAGATAGCAGGAGACAGAGGACAGCCATGGTCAGATAGGAAAACATTCAGGAGCTATCTGGATCAGTCTTATGCGACAATGGAAACTGAACTAAAGAGAACATTTGAAACGTTAGCAGTCTGCGTGATCTGCCTGCAGGGAGGGGCGGGCCGGCCCTGCGAGTAAAGTAACGATTAAAGTAACGAGCAAAGTAACGAATTACTTTATGTAGAGAGTAACGAAGTAGTGTAATATATTACTTTTTTTTAAAGTAATATGTAATATGTAATATATTACTTTTTTTTTTAGTAACGACCCCATCTCTGGTTAGAGCACTGGTCTTGTAAACCAGGGGTCGTGAGTTCAATTCTCACTGGGGCCTGGAAGCCTCTTTTTCAGTGCATGACCTCAGAGCTTGTTGAAAGTTGACACTGTGCCGTGCTGATATGACAGTAGGAGCTCGAGCCTCTGGAGCTCTCCTCCCTGAAAGCACTGTCGTGGAAGACAGTATTGCTACTTGCCTTAACGTCAGCCAAAAGAGGTGTCCGAGTTAACCGCTCTATCGGTGCACCCGAGTTGTTTGATGGTCCGGTTGGCACTGACAGAGCCAACTAGTAAGGTTGCTCTGACATAATACCTGTTATGCAAACAGGGCGTGTCCGCTCCTGTTATTAGAATTTCAAAATGTGGTCATTGAAGTCTGGTACCAGGTGAGGCCCTATAGCTCAGTGTCAGAGCACTGGTCTTGTAAACCAGGGGTCGTGAGTTCAATTCTCACTGGGGCCTGGAAGCTTCTTTTTCAGTGCATGACCTCAGGGCTTGGTAAAAGGTGATACTGTGCCGTGCTGATATGACAGTATGAGCTTGAGCCTCTGGAGCTCTCCTCCCTGAAAGCACTGTCTTGGAAGACAGCATTGCTACTGGCCTTAACGTCAGCCAAAAGAGTGTCCGAGTTAACCGCTCTGTTGGTGCACCCGAGTTGTTTGATGGTCCGGACAATACCTGTTATGCAAACAGGGCGTGTCCGCTCCTGTTATTAGAATTTCAAAATGTGGTCATTGAAGTCTAGTACCAGGTGAGGCCCTATAGCTCAGTGGTTAGAGCCAGAGTTGGGTGTAACGCGTTACTGTAATTATATTACTTTGTCGGTAACGGAGTAGTGTAACGCGCTACTTTTATAATTCAGTAATCACACTACAGTTACTAACATTGCCCCGACACGCGTTACTTCGTTACTTTCTAAAATCAGTCATAATCAAACCTCAACAAACACCTGCAAAGAACACATGCTAAGGTGAAGCTAACGCACATAGCTGTTGTTTATTTATTACACACACGTAGTCTGTTCTTCTTCTCTGTTTTCCGGTTGTTGCCTGTTTTGAATGATGAATACACACTACCGCCACCTGCTGGTAAGGAGAGTTATTGCCACTCACGCATGCGCAGTTCGTACGTGCTCGGCTGAAGTCTTTGCGGTGTGCTCTAGTCTGGCTCCAGTGCAACACATGGCCAACACGCTGACGCAACAGCGTGAGCAGAGATAGACTGCGCAAAATATACAGATAGCAGGAGACAGAGGACAGCCATGGTCAGATAGGAAAACATTCAGGAGCTATCTGGATCAGTCTTATGCGACAATGGAAACTGAACTAAAGAGAACATTTGAAACTTTAGCAGTCTGCGTGATCTGCCTGCAGGGAGGGGCGGGCCGGCCCTGCGAGTAAAGTAACGAGTAAAGTAACGAGCAAAGTAACGAATTACTTTATGTAGAGCGTAACGAAGTAGTGTAATATATTACTTTTTTCACGACCCCATCTCTGGTTAGAGCACTGGTCTTGTAAACCAGGGGTCGTGAGTTCAATTCTCACTGGGGCCTGGAAGCTTCTTTTTCAGTGCATGACCTCAGAGCTTGGTGAAAGGTGACACTGTGCCGTGCTGATATGACAGGAGTAGCTCGAGGCTCTGGTCTCAGAGCCTCTGGAGCTCTCCTCCCTGAAAGCACTGTCGTGGAAGACAGCATTGCTACTGGCCTTAACGTCAGCCAAAAGAGTGTCCGAGTTAACCGCTCTATCGGTGCACCCGAGTTGTTTGATGGTCCGGTTGGCACTGACAGAGCCAACTAGTAAGGTTGCTCTGTTTTGCAAACAGGGCGTGTCCGCTCCTGTAATTAGCATTTCAAATTTTGGTCATTGAAGTCTGGTACCAGGTGAGGCCCTATAGCTCAGTGGTCAGAGCACTGGTCTTGTAAACCAGGGGTCGTGAGTTCAATTCTCACTGGGGCCTGGAAGCTTCTTTTTCAGTGCATGACCTCAGAGCTTGGTGAAAGGTGATACTGTGCCATGCTGATATGACAGTAGGAGCTCGAGGCTCTGGAGCTCTCCTCCCTGAAAGCACTGTCGTGGAAGACAGCATTGCTACTGGCCTTAACGTTAGCCAAAAGAGTGTCCGAGTTAACCGCTCTGTTGGTGCACCCGAGTTGTTTGATGGTCCGGACAATACCTGTTATGCAAACAGGGCGTGTCCGCTCCTGTTATTAGAATTTCAAAATGTGGTCATTGAAGTCTAGTACCAGGTGAGGCCCTATAGCTCAGTGGTTAGAGCACTGGTCTTGTAAACCAGGGGTCGTGAGTTCAATTCTCACTGGGGCCTGGAAGCTTCTTTTCAGTGCATGACCTCAGAGCTTGGTGAAAGGTGACACTGTGCCGTGCTGATATGACAGTAGGAGCTCGAGCCTCTGGTCTCAGAACCAGTTGAGCCTCTGGAGCTCTCCTCCCTGAAAGCACTGTCGTGGAAGACAGCATTGCTACTTGCCTTAACGTCAGCCAAAAGAGTGGTCCGAGTTAACCGCTCTATCGGTGCACCCGAGTTGTTTGATGGTCCGGTTGGCACTGACAGAGCCAACTAGTAAGGTTGCTCTGACATAATACCTGTTATGCAAACAGGGCGTGTCCGCTCCTGTTATTAGAATTTCAAAATGTGGTCATTGAAGTCTGGTACCAGGTGAGGCCCTATAGCTCAGTGGTTAGAGCACTGGTCTTGTAAACCAGGGGTCGTGAGTTCAATTCTCACTGGGGCCTGGAAGCTTCTTTTTCAGTGCATGACCTCAGAGCTTGGTGAAAGGTGATACTGTGCCATGCTGATATGACAGTATGAGCTCGAGCCTCTGGAGCTCTCCACCCTGAAAGCACTGTTACTATTCATCCCTCTTCCCCGCATTGCTTCTTTCTCAAAGCTTTCTACAACTATCTTCCCCTATATCTCTTTATTACTTTCAAACAAATCCAAAATGATATGGATAAGAACATGCATTGTTTAAGTGAATCTGTGGAAAAGGATTTCAAGACGCTGTCACTCAAAAACATTTAAGTTGATCTACTTTTCGATACCAAGTTGTCCCGACAGGCAGCAGACGTGTTGTTTTTCACCCTATTCAATATGTGATTGCATGTTTTTGAGTTTTTTTAAACCGACTCTGTAGCTCAGTGAACGATATGCAGATTAAGTCACTGACAGAGCCAACTGGTTAGGTTGCTCTGACACTATTTAAACAATACCTGGTATGCAAACAGGGCGTGTCCTCTCCTGTTATTAGCATTTCAAATATTGGTCATTGAAGTCTTGTGACAGGTGAGGCCCTATAGCTCAGTGGTCAGAGCACTGGTCTTGTAAACCAGGGGTCGTGAGTTCAATTCTCACTGGGGCCTGGAAGCTTCTTTTTCAGTGCATGACCTCAGAGCTTGTTGAAAGTTGACACTGTGCCGTGCTGATATGACAGTATGAGCTTGAGGCTCTGGAGCTCTCCTCCCTGAAAGCACTGTCGTGGAAGACAGCATTGCTACTGGCCTTAACGTTAGCCAAAAGAGTGTCCGAGTTATCCGCTCTGTTGGTGCACCCGAGTTGTTTGATGGTCCGGACAATACCTGTTATGCAAACAGGGCGTGTCCGCTCCTGTTATTAGAATTTCAAAATGTGGTCATTGAAGTCTAGTACCAGGTGAGGCCCTATAGCTCAGTGGTCAGAGCACTGGTCTTGTAAACCAGGGGTCATGAGTTCAATTCTCACTGGGGCCTGGAAGCTTCTTTTTCAGTGCATGACCTCAGAGCTTGTTGAAAGTTGACACTGTGCCGTGCTGATATGACAGTATGAGGTTGTGTAAAGGACAGGAAGTGAAACACTCAATGATAGATTGTCGGTTTTTTTTCTTTCCCGTTCCGGTCATATGTCCGTGGCACTTCATTTTGTTGGTCTCTTGCCACTTCCTCCATATTTCCCTGCGTGTCTCTTCCTTTCATCGGCAGGCTAAAGTCAGTCTGAATTTGAGTCACTGTCAGGTCTGCTGCCACCCTGACAGCCCTGGAGAAAAGCCACGGTGAAACTAGCACATGTGAAACTGGACCGTCACTTCACAGAGGCACAGGGAAATGTTTCCAGGTCGACATGCCAAAATCCTCAGAAAACTAATACCCAACAGTCTGTGCCACACGCCACACGTCAGCTCCTTCATATCCTGTAGTCAGGCATATTATATTTGGATGGAGCTTAATATCCCAATGATACTGTGATTATAATGCAATGGCAATCTCAATTTTCTTGGTAAGATATTATTAAATGTTTTCCCTTTAAAGCAAGTCAAGTTAAAGAGGCCCTATTAGGCTTTTGGGGGTTTTCCCTTTCCTGTAGTGTGTTAAATAGTTTTGAGTGCATTAAATGGTCGGCAAAGACTAAAATCCCTGTGTTCTCACCAGAGGGAGTTTCTCCACCACACACATATTTATTTTTGCTTTGTCTATTATTTAAAAATAGTGAAAAATCAGGCACACTTTCTCATTTTCAACTAAATCGGTTTGGGTCGAAACCCAATCGCAGGTTTTCCATAAATTCAGTGTTGAATCTGAGAAAGTACAGATTCCTGCTCTAATATTTAAGCTCCGGGGGTAACACTAAGCTCCTCAATTGTATGTGCGTGTGTGTGTGTGTTCAACTTTGAAGATGGCTTGTTGCCAAGCAACACGGTACGAGCTGGAAAGGGTGGTGGTGGGGAGGGGGGCATTAAGACATTAGAGCAGCATGTCCCATTGATTTCACCCACACACAGATAATAAAATAACCTTCTGGCCCAGTGCTTCGTGTGTGTGTGTGTGTGTGTGTGTGTGTGTGTGTGTGTGTGTGTGTGTGTGTGTGTGTGTGTGTGTGTGTGTGTGTGTGTGTGTGTGTGTGTGTGTGTGTGTGTGTGTGTGTGTGAGAGAACAGGAAAGGATACATTCCCAAGATGACAGCCTCGAGACATTTGATTGGCAAAGACTCTCTGATCATCTCTCTTGCTGTCTCCATTAACCTGGAATAAGAGGAGGATGAGGAGGAAATGAAGAAGAGGAAGAATCGAGGAAAGGCAAAGGGAAGAGGAACAGCAGGGGGGGAGAGGCAGGAGGGCGAATAGGAAGAGAAGAACAAGTGACACGTTTAAAATATGAGCAATAGGAGGATGAGGGGGAAAGAGATGCGCTCTGGACGGGACTTGATCAAAACACTCAAATATATTTCACTTGGAGTTGGATGGTACTTCACACATGGCTTGGTTTTACTAACTGCTGATATCCATGTTGCGGAAACATTGATTTATATTTGGTTCAATTTGCAAAACAATTCTGGCACTTTTAAGATTACGACTTTATGAATCCCATAGACGACATTTAATGTTCACTATTGGGGGTTTGGTGCCTTGCTCAATGCCCGTGACTGGCACCTCTCCATCAAACCCACACTTTAACCAGCAACCCTTTTTCCCAAGGCCACGTCGCGACACACCAAGCCACGTTCACACCAAGCCACGTTCACACCAAGCCACGTTCACACCAAGCCACGTTCACACCATTAAGTCACAGCATATGCCGAGACGTACGGAAGAGGGTAAGGGCCAAATGTGCCGATTGCGATGAATGGATTGTTCTGTGGTTTTAGTTTGAATTGATTGTCAGTGCGTGTCCTTCTTAAAGCTGCAGTGCACTCACCCACACAGAGGACGGCTCTTCTTGATTTCAAAGAACTGGGTTCCTGTGTGGTTGTATCTGACGGAAATGTTAGGGACATCACAGTGTTTAGAGAAGTTGACTGAAGTGCTCATGAGGTTTGTAAATCACTTTAAAGGTCCCCATTAAACTGGGTTTCATCACTATATCACAGGTCTCAGATATATACAGAGCCTGTCTCTGATTGGCTGAAACACCAAACAGATCATTGCAGCATTACCCATAATCCCCTCTGTTTCAGCCCTGTTTCCAAAGTGCTGATTCTCTGTCTGTTTACTTTAGATGAAGATAAGGAGCCCCTCCCCACGCCCCTCTGAGAGACATCTGGTTTCAAAGAACTCAATGGAGCTCTAGAGGAGATTCAGGTGATAAGGGGGGGGGGGGGGGGGGTACCTTGTTGCTGATTGGCTAATGGTTACACAAGACAACACATCGTTATGACATCACAAAGTGGCCAAAATCTGATCAGCTCATTTTCAGACAGGTTTTTATAGAAATGGATCAAAAAGAGAGAAAATCTTTGTTCCTGAAACTTTCAGAGTCTCTTTCCACAGAGGGGACACATGTTGATGTAGAAGAGACATGAAGAAGAGGGGACCAATGTTGATGTAGAAGAGACATGAAGAAGAGGGGACACATGTTGATGTAGAAGAGACATGAAGAAGAGGGACACATGTTGATGTAGAAGAGACATGAATAAGAGGGGACACATGTTGAATGTAGAAGAGACATGAAGAAGAGGGGACACATGTTGAATGGAGAAGAGACATGAAGAAGAGGGGACACATGTTGATGTAGAAGAGACATAAGAAGAGGGGACACATGCTGATGTAGAAGAGACATGAAGAAGAGGGGACACATGTTGATGTAGAAGAGACATGGAGAAGAGGGGACACATGCTGATGTAGAAGAGACATGAAGAAGAGGGGACACATGTTTGATGTAGAAGAGACATGGAGAAAGAGGGGACACATGTTGATGTAGAGGAGACATGAAGAAGAGGGGACACATGTTTGATGTAGGACTTAGAGACATGAAGAAGAGGGTACCACATGTTGATGTAGAAGAGACATGAGAAGAGGGGACACATGTTGATGTAGAAGAGACATGAAGAAGAGGGGACACATGTTGATGTAGAAGAGACATGAAGAAGAGGGGACACATGTGATGTAGAAGAGACATGAAGAAGAGGGGACACATGTTTGATGTAGAAGAGACATGAAGAAGAGGGGACACATGTTGATGTAGAAGAGACATGAAGGAAAGAGGGGACACATGTTGATGTAGAAGAGACATGAAGAAGAGGGGACACATGTTGATGTAGAAGAGACATGGAGAAGAGGGGACACATTTTGATGTAGAAGAGACATGAAGAAGAGGGGACACATGTTGATGTAGAAGAGACATGGAGAAGAGGGGACACATGTTGATGTAGAGGAGACATGAAGAAGAGGGGACACATGTTTGATGTAGAGGAGACATGAGAAGAGGGACACATGTTGATGTAGAAGAGACATGAGAAGAGGGGACACATGTTGATGTAGAGGAGACATGAAGAAGAGGGGACACATGTTGATGAAGAGAGGGGACACATGTTGATGTAGAAGAGACATGAAGAAGAGGGACACATGTTGATGTGGAAGAGACATGAGGAAGAGGGGACACATGTTGATGTAGAAGAGACATGAGGAAGAGGGGACACATGTTGATGCGGAAGAGACATGAAGAAGAGGGGACACATGTTGATGTAGAAGAGACATGGAGAAGAGGGGACACATGTTGATGTAGAAGAGACATGAAGAAGAGGGGACACATGTTGATGTAGAAGAGACATGAAGAAGAGGGGACACATGTTGATGTAGGAGAGACATGAAGAAGAGGGGACACATGTTGATGTAGAAGAACATGAAGAAGAGGGGACACATGTTGATGTAGAAGAGACATGAAGAAGAGGGGACACATGTTGATGTAGAAGAGACATGAAAGAGGGGGACACATGTTGATGTAGAAGAGACATGAAGAAGAGGGGACACATGTTGATGTAGGAGAGACATGAAGAAGAGGGGACACATGTTGATGTAGAAGAGACATGAAGAAGAGGGGACACATGTTGATGTAGAAGAGACATGGAGAAGAGGGGGACACATGTTGATGTAGAAGAGACATGAAGAAGAGGGGACACACGTTGATGTAGAAGAGGGGGGACACACGTTGATGTAGAAGAGACATGGAGAAGAGGGGACACATGTTGATGTAGAAGAGACATGAAGAAGAGGGGACACATGTTGATGTAGAAGAGACATGAAGAAAGAGGGGACACATGTTGATGTAGAAGAGACATGAAGAAGAGGGGACACATGTGATTGTAGAAGAGACATGGAGAAGAGGGGAGACATGTTGATGTAGAAGAGACATGAAGAAGAGGGGGACACATGTTGATGAAGAAGAGACATGAAAAAGAGGGGACACATGTTGATGGAGAAGAGACATGAAGAAGAGGGGACACATGTTGATGTAGAAGAGACATGTGATGAGACACAGAGGGACCGGCGTAGCCCTCACTGTGGTTATTATGGCAACATGTGTCCTTGTTTCCGCACTGAAGGATACTGCAGAGCCTTCATGTAGTTCTGGACGGCCACCAGCCAATCAGGGACGGACATGGACGGGCTTGAAGGTCGGCACTGAGGGGACCGGGTGCTGCAGAGAGAGACAGACAGGTTATTATCTCGACATGTGGTAACATTCAGAGCCCCAGACCGTCGCTGACAATCTTTAAAAAATAAGTCTCAATGTCCCGTGACTTCATTACTGCCGATAAATACGTTCTTAGCAGATAGTGGTTTTGTAATTTATAAGAAAAAAAAAAAGTCATATTACAAACTCGTTCTAGCTGTTTCAATAAAACACGTGAGTAGTTTGTTTGTGTGTTTCCAACAGCTGAATGTTATCAAACCCTATATTGTACGAGACCAGTATATATC
The DNA here is from genome assembly GCA_023974075.1 of Chaenocephalus aceratus. NCBI lineage: Eukaryota > Metazoa > Chordata > Actinopteri > Perciformes > Channichthyidae > Chaenocephalus > Chaenocephalus aceratus. Next base: position 22,689 of record JAMFTG010000392.1, on the reverse strand, counting down.
TTCAAACATATACAATCCATCTTATAATATAATATATACGTCCTTTTCATATATCTTTAGATTTAAAGTTGAAGGGATGTAGAAACATGTATTTCTCTCTATCAAAATGTAATTCTTATCGAGGTTAAGCAGCATTCAGATATCAAGACGGTGATACAGCTACTTCTACTTCTTCTGCCGTCGCCCTGCTGCCATCGTGGTAGTGGTGGGACAGATAGCACTGACTGAGACGGAAAGGACACGCATCGTTGTCTCTATCTGTCCTGTGGTGGGAACGAAACCACGCTGCTGCTGATTCTGCAGACGCTTCACCTCAACCAAGATCGTTCCAGAAGGGAAACCGAGGTCAGAGATGTGGCCTACGTGAAAGGACGCGACCAAAACCAGCAAAGTGAGTCAGCCTTAAACAAAAAGCAGCACTTCCTCTTGACACACGGGCAGCTGGAGTGTGTGTGTGTGTGTGTGTGTGTGTGTACTAGCATTACTATACTTGTGGGGACCTACATATGTTTACATAGTCACGTGTGGGGACTCGCCTCCCTTATGGGGACAAATTGGAGGTCCCCATAAGGGGGGTCATTAATTTTAGGGTGAAGACTTGGTTAGGGTTAGGCATGTGTTGGTTATGGTTAAGGGTTAGGATAAGTCTCCAGGAAATGCCATGTAAGTCAATGTAATGTCCCCTGAAGTGATGTATACATGGTATGTGTGTGTGTATGTGTATGAGAGAGAGAGAGAGAGAGAGAGAGAGAGAGAGAGAGAGAGAGAGAGAGAGATAGAGAGAAGGGGGACGAGAGAGAGAGCGTGAGAGAGAGAGGAGAGAGGAGAGGAGAGAGAGGGGGAGGAGAGGGGGCGGAGGGAGAGAGAGCGAGGGGAGGAGGAGAGGAGAGGAGAGAGCGGGGGGGGGAGGGAGAGAGAGAGAGGAGGAGAGAAGAGAGGAGAGAGAGGAGAGAGAGAAGCAGCAGCCGTTTAATTTCCTGTGGATTTGAGGAGGAACAAAACCGGACTGCAGATGTTGTGCTGGGTTTCTGTTCACGATCATCGGGATTTCTAAATCTACTAATAAACTGCAACTGAACTGCAACCATTTATCAACCATGGTAGAATCTGCCTCTCTTTCCAACCGGACAGATGTACACTTATGGACGCTTTAAGGCACAAAACATCGTACATGCTTTAAGGCACTCAAGGATCCTCAAAATTCCCCAATTACAACTTTATATGTGATTCAATCTGCACTGGCTTTAGAGGCAGTTTATAAGTCAGATAATCACCAAGTGATGTTGGGAGGTCCAAAAACCAATAACTGAACTAACTATCAATGCGCCCTATTCTTCCCCAAGACAGTCACAGGAGCTGGATTTGTTTGCAGCGCATGTGACTAACGCATGTCAATTACCGCTGATTTCCTCTCGCGCCACAAACAGCTGGCCTGCTCTCCACAGTTGATCTGTACGGTTTTCTGGCGTTTTACACCGGCTGATTTTCAGAAAATCAAATACTGTTTGGGACCCATTAAAATGTCCTGGGTTCCACTCAGAAGACCTCCGATCACCTCGTTGGAAACTGCCTCGGCCAAAACGCAATTATTTATAGAATAGAATAGTGCTCTCTGCTTTTAACCCATCATAGCACCAGGAGTCTAGCACCAGGAGCAGTGGGCAGCATTGCACAGCGCCCGGGGAGCAATAGGAGGAGTGAGGGGGGATGGGGATGTCTGGTGCCTTGCTCAAAGGCACCACGGCAGGGCAGGAGGGTTGAACTGGGACCACGTAGCAGTCCACACTCCATATTTAGGTCTTGTCGGGGACTTGAACCGGCGACCCTACGGCTCCCAGTCCAAGCCCCTGCTGACTGAGCCGCTGCCGGACATTATATCCATTCAGCCTCTCCTTTAGTACACACAGTAGATCAGCCTTCAAACCAGGCGACAGCCCGCCATCCGTCAGCCATTGAGTGAGTAAAACAATCAACAGACTGGTCTCGGGCCAGTGGACAGTCCTAAACCAGTCTGCCCAGCAGCACCAGTAAATAGCAGGGTTTACGACGCATAATCTCCCACGTTTGTAAAGTCCTCACTAAGGCGTTACACACTGGCAGCATCCTCTGGCACACTCTCTCAAGCTGCCGCCGTGTCTGCTCTCCTTCCTCCGTACAAAAAGGCTCAGTGTATGCACGTTACACATTCTGTCACGACTTTATGCTAGCTTGCTGCATTCACATGTTGCAGTGTCTTTATAATAATGAAATATGGCGTGACACTTGCGGTATCCCAGCTGTCACTCGTCACTATGCGTTATGCAATTTGAAGTTGTCTGAGAATCTGTAACAGCCGTCTCAGCGTTTCATTTCCAAACCGTGAGTACTTACAGACTTGCCGTTATTATGAGGAGTGAAATATTTGAGTGCCGTGTGCACGCTACCCTGGGAACCAGACAGACAAACATGTAACAAAGTCATTCGCCCGCCGTCAGTAATCTAACAGTAGGAATGCACGGAATGCAGACGCGCAGATGATTTTCATTTCTCTCCGTAACAAAGAATATTTGAAAGATAATTGTTAAACGCTTAATAATACGATGTGTTTGTCGCCTATCAATGTACTATTACCCATCGTTCTACTCATCTTGCTTTTGATCGTCTGTATATTAATATGGAATCTAATTAGTAGGACAATAAAACATGTTTA
>JAMFTG010000392.1:2500-15000 GCA_023974075.1 Chaenocephalus aceratus | reverse complement strand
ATCATTAATTTTAGCGTGAAGACTTGGTAAGGGTTAGGCATGGTTGGTTCTGGTTAGGTTAGGATAAGTCTCCAGGAAATGCATGTAAGTCAAGTAATGTCCCCTGAAGTGGTGCATACATGGTGTGTGTGTGTGTGTGTGTGTGTGTGTGTGTGTGTGAGTCAGTCACACACTGTCTGTGAATATTTGAAAAGGCAGAACTAACATCACACGACGGGCCGGCAGCCCGATTTAGCGCATCGTGGTAACGTGATGCATGTCAGAGCACGAGTGCGCACCTGAGAGCGTGACTTCGAGTGTGAAATGTAAAGTTTACATTCTCACGACCATCAGAACGGAACACACCGAGAGAGACGAGAACAGCTGCAATATAATACCATGCAGTTCGTCATCAATGAAAGCACATTGGATGACAGCAGATCGTTTGACAGATCAGTGATCAGGGGATCGACTTCGACGGCAAAGTGAACCGACTTTCCCCGATGTCTTCATCTTCCAATTAAAGTATGCTTGTCTCAGCTCCGTCACTATGACAACGTGCTACTACTCTGTATACAGTACATTTATAAAAGGAATACACAGGGTTTGGATTAGAAAATATAAAGCATTATAAAATGTGACTTGTGGCTTTGAGACATGTGTGATGTGAAACATCTCAGACTCACTAAAGCCCGCAGCCAGACCTCTAAGGCCTACAGGAAGAACACCGACACCTCATCCACACCAACGCAACTCCGGTTCAAGCTCCGTGCTAGAGCTTTTCAGGTTCAGAACCGGTTCTTCGGTTTAGCTCCGGCTCTTTTCACACCGCCCAGAGTCCGACTGGTGCCGCGTCATCGTTTGCGTCATGACGTAACCGTTTGCTTCATAAAGCCAAGCGTGCGGAAACCCCTCACAGCTGACACCGACAACAACAACAACAATGGCCGATTGTGCTCCAGCTTCCTCTGTACCTCTTCGGAAGACCAGATTCCCAGCAGGCAGCTGGTCTCTTCAGTGGACCACTGCTGCTTGTTAAGTTTCTTCATCGTTGCGTACAAGCTGGATAAAACGCCGGCTTTCTGTTGTTGTTCAGGAGTTGATCCCGCCCCGCCCCCGCCCCCGCCTCGACGTAAGCGTGACGTATGCGGTGCTTTTGCTCGGCCGGACAATTTTTTGGTGCTTGAAACGAACCGGATTCCGGAGCGAAGAGGCGGCTCCGCTGCGGGTGTGAACAGGAAAACCCGGTGCTTTTCAAGCGCCGGCTCCGAACCGGCCCCGAAACACCGTCGGTGTGAACGAGGTATGAGTGCCTCTCACACTCATCCATTACCACAGCAGAGGACAACAGGGCTGTTTACAACTCTAACAAGTGCAGAGACCTTTGGAGTCCTTCGTAGTGCAGGAGCCACAGGAACCCTGCAGGGAAACCCTTCATAAAGACTCTATTAGCACTGAATGCACCACAAGCATATTTCTGCTGCGTTATGACAACACATTCCAAACAGAGGCAGACTTCACTCAGAAACATGACCAGTAGGTTCACATGTCACCTCTGCTGTATTCTACCAAGGGCTGCACAAAGTTCTCTTACCTTGGGAAGGTATGCAGCATTTTGTATCCTGTCCACCATCTCGTGGCCCTCAGGGTGCACCGCGGCCACATGGGACCACATCCTCTCCCAGGTTACACTCTCAATGGGGAAACCAGTCCTGTTCACGTAGAAAAGGACCCCTCCATCCTTCTCCTCTTCCTCCCCAGGGGACCGGGAGCTGTTATTGGGGGGGAGGCGGAGGGGTCCACCTGGGTGCTGCAGCGGAGCAGGCAGTGAGAGCTGGAGCTTTTTGAGCGGCCATGCCTGCTCAGCTTGGCTGGAGAGGTGCCGGCCCGGCTCGGGGAGTTGGGTCCGGTCATTGACCCAGGAGGAGGAGGGAAAGTTAGGCAGGCTGTCCTCCGCCAGCTACAAGAGCTTCTTCTTGTCGGTCACAGTTGGACAGTTCATCTTCCACAGCAAACCTAGCAGGGTAAAAAAGAAAACCATACCGTAACTAAGTTAGCATTTTTAAACCAGATTTAAATGCAGTTCAAATGTCAATACTTCTTTCCAGGTGCATTTTAAAACCTTATCACAAAAGATCAGTCCAGATATGTCCATAAAGGTGTGGTGATGTTTTCATAAGGTGCTTTACATGGTAGTTACCCACCAAGGATATGTGTGTTTCCTATCTAGAAAAAGAGAACGGATGGTGCTACAGTGGAGAATGAAGCCTTGTCAACATGATTTCGTATCCGGTTACAGATGAGAAATACTCCCCGATGTAGAAGCATTGACCCAATAAGGATTTATATCATACACCAAACCCTTCGCTACATGTTCAAAGCTAAACAGTGAGTAGAGAAGTATGTCCAAAATGACCCGAGGAACACATGTACCAACTCAGCACATTATGATGAACAAAACCCCGACATTTTGATAAAGCAACACTGGGATTCACACAAGTTGCCAAGAGAGGATTAAAGATGTAAAAGAAAGGAACTACATACCTTTATAAAAAGCGAACGAATCAATTCAGGAGTATCAAATACTTATGCTAGTTTAAATTACATTAAACTAAAGGCAAACACAAAACTTATAATAGAAGGAGAATGTTTTCAAAACTAAATAATGAGTAACGTTACCATAGCCACAAGTGAATAACAAAAACAAACATGTTCGTAGGAATTTAACATTATTATTAAAGCATAAATATGAAAGCTTAATCCAACAAATAGTGTAGATATGTCCCCCAAGGAATACCCTGTACACACTTAGTGATAAAGCAACACTGTGGTTCACACAAGTTACATAGAGTAACAAAGGTGTAACTACACGAATAAATCAACGAATATTATTATAAAATCAACAAGAAAATGGAGTATCAAACACATGCTTTTGAATGAATTTATATTAAATTGAAATTACAACTTTCAACAGGAGAGAAACATGTTTCCTAATGAGTGGCGTTACCATAGGCACACGTGAGTAACAGAAACAGACATTTTCTTTTACCGTTATTCGCAGAAATATTACTAATTCAAACGTACCGTATTTTCCCCGGGGCTCCGATTTCAGATAATCCACAGTCCCTCCGGTTTAAAAGGCATTTTATCCGAATAACAATCAGTGAAGCAAAGTATGTCCCATTCATTCCAAAGCGACAGGATGTAAAGTCTTGTTTTGGTCCAAGGCTTTGTAACTTCACTCCTGCTTGTTTGTGTCAAGCTAGCAGAAGCTAACAACCGTTGGGCTAGGAATACGGCAAAGTCCACTTCAAAATAAAAGCGGTATGTTTTCCGATCACGCTTATTTCAAGAAAGAATACTACGGCGCGTTGCAGCATACTCATACACATGTCATGTTTGTTTATAAGAGGTTTACATGTATGAATACATGTTTCAAGCCCAGAATGTCATCCAAGTAAACCCTGTTCTCGTCAGAGTTTGTCTTATTTTGAAAATACCATCCAGTCAGTAGTTCTTCTGTTTCGCTAGCTAGCTAACAACACTGCGGGGGCCGTTGCCTCCCACCTCCCCATTCCGGGGGAAATGACCTCCTCTCTGCATTCCTCCCGTTAGCAGCCTCGGTATCTACCTCCAAAGGACATCTGGTTGCATGTTGTTGATTAAACAAAAGCTTCTTCAATCCCTCACATGATTAAATAATTGGGGATAACACGGACCTACTAGGTACCTTCTGTTCTTCCTCTATCTCTCCTGTTGCTCGTATCCCCAAAACCACGAACGTTCGGCGGCTCCTCATTGGTGGAGCTGACAAAGGGGGCGGGCTTTGTGTTACACTCGACGCTAATTGGAACCGAGGACGCTCTCTGATTGGTTCGTTTTGATGGACGAAGGAGTCAACAAGTGAATTATCTGCAACAAATGGGATTTTCTGCCCCTGTTGTATCTGTTGATATTTTCACTTTTTCACATTTTCACATTTCACAGGTTACTTTTAGAAATATACAAATTATATATATATATATTATATATATATATATATAATCAACATTATATATATACCATAGAGTCATTGTTAAAGCAAAAGTCAACCCACATACCCCACAAAATAAAGACTAACATTTGTTTTAATGTAATTTCATAAATAATATTAACTACTTGAGAGTATATGGGGAGAAAATGTTTACTTATCTGCATATACAAGCAATTACAGGTGAAACATGCTTTTAAAAGTCACAAATAAATAAAAATATCTCTTGAACTAAAAGGCAACAGGTTTGCAGGACAATTCTGTTGCGGAAAGCAAGTATTGGACATCATTTCAATACTGCAATTAATTGTTAAACATGTGACTCACATTGTGGTACATATCCCATGGTTAACTTAGCGGACACCTCCCCCTTCTGGACAAAACTGTTTTTACAGCACAGAAAAAAGGACACATACTAAGTTAGAGTATAAGCATTGGATATAAAATACTGAATAAGATTTGGAGGCATTGACAATTTCCCCACAATATAATAAGAATAAAAGCTGACTTTTCATAAATGTTATGATCTTTAGTTGTATTATGTTGTGGGATTGTTGACTGTTAGAGCAGCATCAGAGGGGGGAGCTTTCACCGTGCTGTAGGTCACTTGATCTTCACCAACCGGAAGCTAGAGGATGTAAAAGAAAAAGAGAACACACATTACAAAACAGGACATTACACACAACATGATGAAAGAAAACACCAACGTCTAATGAGGAAATACAGTCACAAAGAAACCCAAAACAACCAGCAATAGCTAGCAACTCCCAGATCAGACATTTCTAATAATTCTGTAGGTTTTAGGGGACATGAGAGACTTTTTTAACATTAAAAAACATTACTTTCTATACCAACACGACGACAGACAGCTTACCTGATCTTTACTGTTGGTATTCTTGGTGTGGCTGATGGAGGCGTAGAAAACACCATCTTCAGGTTCAGCCTACACAGAGAGGACAACATCATGATTGATATTTACAGGTGGATTTGAAGGACTCACACTGACAAGAATATTCCAGTCTATTTAATCACACTCACCATTTAAAGAGGACATAATGCCCATCTTTAGGTTCATATCAGTATGTAGTGTCTTTACTTTAAAGAGTCCTCTCCTGCTGATGTTCAGGTGTATATCAGTATGTAGTGTCTTACTTTAAAGAGTCCTCTCCTGCTGATGTTCAGGTGTATATCAGTATGTAGTGTCTCTACTTTAAAGAGTCCTCTCCTGCTGATGATCAGGTGTATATCAGTATGTAGCGTCTCTACTTTAAAGAGTCCTCTCCTGCTGATGTTCAGGTGTATATCAGTATGTAGTGTCTCTACTTTAAAGAGTTCTCTCCTGCTGATGTTCAGGTGTGTATCAGTATGTAGTATCTCTACTTTAAAGAGTTCTCTCCTGCTGATGTTCAGGTGTATATCAGTATGTAGTGTCTCTACTTTAAAGAGTCCTCTCCTACTGATGTTCAGGTGTATATCAGTATGTAGTGTCTCTACTTTAAAGAGTCCTCTCCTGCTGATGTTCAGGTGTATATCAGTATGTAGTGTCTCTACTTTAAAGAGTCCTCTCCTGTTGATGTCCAGGTGTATATCAGTTGTAGTGTCTCTACTTTAAAGAGTCCTCTCCTGCTGATGTCCAGGTGTATATCAGTATGTAGTGTCTCTACTTTAAAGAGTCCTCTCCTGCTGATGTTCAGGTGTATATCAGTATGTAGTGTCTCTACTTTAAAGAGTCCTCTCCTGCTGATGTTCAGGTGTATATCAGTATGTAGTGTCTCTACTTTAAAGAGTCCTCTCCTGTTGATGTCCAGGTGTATATCAGTTTGTAGTGTCTCTACTTTAAAGAGTCCTCTCCTGCTGATGTCCAGGTGTATATCAGTATGTAGTGTCTCTACTTTAAAGAGTCCTCTCCTGCTGATGTTCAGGTGTATATCAGTATGTAGTGTCTCTACTTTAAAGAGTCCTCTCCTGCTGATGTTCAGGTGTATATCAGTATGTAGTGTCTCTACTTTAAAGAGTCCTCTCCTGCTGATGTTCAGGTGTATATCAGTATGTAGTGTCTCTACTTTAAAGAGTCCTCTCCTGCTGATGTTCAGGTGTATATCAGTATGTAGTGTCTCTACTTTAAAGAGTCCTCTCCTGCTGATGTTCAGGTGTATATCAGTATGTCTCTACTGGGACATGTCTCCATGCTTTAATGTTCAAAAAGCTCTTTATTGTTCTCATACTGCCCTGTGCTGCAGCACCTCTTTTCACCCTCTGTCTGAAACCAGAGCCCAGTCTGGCTCTGTTGTGATTGGTCCTAAGAGGTTGTTCCGCCTTCAGCATATCACGTATAATGTTTTGGATACACTGGCTAATAAAAGCGCTAGTGTTACATAGTGATGTCACGATGTTCCGGAAGTTAACAAACCCAGTCCTACTTTGGGATTGTAGCCTTTTGCAGAACATGTAATGGGACCAACACCAATGTAACACACGACTACAGGAAAGGAAAAAACCCAAAAGCATAAAAGGGCCTCTTTAAAATTAAATAAATTCTGGCAAGTATTTCAAGTTATTTTCAAATGATGTCAGAAAATGTTGAGTTTTTCACGGTGTCTCGACCTCTGACACCCCTATGACACTCGTGTTCTCGTGTTAAGTCAAGGCACGTCAACTAACTTCCCTTTTACGTTTTAATAGCAAATTATCCCACTCTCAAGACTATTAATAATTTGCAGAACAAACTCCTTTGCAGTGTGATCTCACCGCGTCCTGACAGCTTTCCGGAGCAGACTGAGTCCATGCAGGGTTGGAGGTCAGCCTCTGCACACACACACACACACACACACACACCACACACACACACACACGCACGCACGCACGCACGCACGCACGCACGCACGCACGCACGAAACGCACACACACAGTCCAGTTACATTTAGTCAAAAAGCATGTTACGGTTACATGAATACACATGTTTCCTGGACACCAGTACAATGTAATGTAATGCATGCATAACACTTTGTAAGTTGCCTTTTCATCATCACCCCCGGTCGCTTGTTGGGGTGAAAAAACAAGTTCAACTCTAATCCAATCCGTCTTTTCATGACAGAAGGTAATCACAAATGACACAGTAAAATACTGATGCTTGAATGCTTATAATGCATCGTTGGTGGATTTTGACTGCAATCCTCCACTGGCTCCCAGCCGAGCACCGTATCACCTATACACTCCTTCTTCTGATTTACCCTCGCCCCCAATACCTGTCTGAACCGCTACCACACTCCATCCCGGAAGCTGAAAGATCATCTGGACAGGATCTCCTCTCACACCCCCCCAGCACCAGGTTGCGGACTTTTGGTGATAGAGCCTTCAGTGTGGCACCCCCCCCCCCCCCCCACCCTCTGGAAACTCTCTCCCCTCCCGAAAGACGCAGCGCCCCAACCCTGGACATTTTCAAAAAAGCCCTCAAAACGCACCTTTTCACCGAGGCTTTCCCCACTGTATAGTTAGTTTAATAGGTTTATTCTTCCGCTACTCCCCCCCCCCCCACCCCCTTAACCTGTCTCCCTTTCTCCCCCCCCCCTACCCGACTTGTAAAGCGACCTTGGGTTTCCTGAAAGGCGCTATAAAAATATGATATATTATTATTTATTATTATTCATTGTAGGTTTACTCACACATTAATTATTCTGTTGGAATGAATCGTTTGACTTTTTGTTGCTGTAACCACTTGTAGTCAATCCATTGCATGACCCATTGTTCTCTTTTAACAATTGTACAGCCCCAACAATTCAGTAGCTTATCACTTTTTTTAAATATAGTTTAAATGTTGCACGGAATCAGTTTTTGAACTCACGACGTGGTCATCCATTTGTGTTGCGTTAGCTGAAACGACAGGGAAGATTTTAGTTTCCTTAGTGAGCATTTTGAGTTATCCGAACTTTTTGTGGATAAAATAATCTGTGAATGTAATCACCTTTAGATTCTCCTCCATCCCACAACTGCAACACCTATTATCAAGAGTGCTGGCCAAACCCACTTGCAACAACGATGTACAACCACACACCTGAAATATAAACAACACGTTTTGTTCCTATTAAATCAACTGTATATTCGTACAAGAGTAATATATCACATAATAAGTGATTTTCCTACTTTTAAACATTTTACACAAAGGTTACTAGATACCGTTGTTACCTGACGTTTTCATTTCCAGAATCCTTTCATTAGTCTTAGTGTTGCTATTAGAAAAACAGACATAACCCAACACACACTTTCAGGTGATATTTCTTCATCAGCAGTAAAATAAATGCAAAGAATTGTGTTCAAAAAACTACAAATCAATTAAATAAACAATTGTATTTGCTTTTTCATCAGTTCAATGTGATTTTAAAACATTATTCTAGCACGTTTTCTCACTCTTGAAGGTAAACAACACTTGTCTCGTGTCGCCGTCCTTCAGTCACGTTACACTTCAACAAATCATGTTTTTTTGTTCGATGTGTAAATAAAATGTGAAGATCTTAAAGGTCGCGCTGGCCGAGCAGGAAAGACTTTGATGTTTTTATATCGGTGTTGTCTTTGTCCACATCTCGACCCTGAAGCAGCCACTTCAACTGAGTGTCCACACCGTCCATATGTCTTCACAGAGCAGGTTTTAACGTCACCTCATCGTTGTCCTGATGCTCAGTCACTGAAGATGGAGATATGTGAGAGAAAGACAACAAGAGTAACTTCATCACTGTAATCATAATTACTGTAATGTTTTAGAGTATTGTCCAATAGAGACAATTCGAAAACACTATGATGTAATTACTCACTGGTAACAACAGACAGATAAACACGAGAGTCTTGATTATGGTTCTTGTTGTTCTCCTGATCTGAACTGTCTGCAGGTGTATTGACCCACATCCTCCTCTGTGACCTTCTTCATGACCAGAGAACATTTCCCTGTAACTCTCAGTCTGTCTGATTTAGCTTCGGCTTCTCGGTGAATCTGCCCGCCTTTAGCCAGCTTTGCTGATGGTATTATATTTAAATAACTAAAGAGCCATGTCGTCTCCTTACAGTTCCCCATTGCATTGTCCACAAGGCAACGTGACTTCAACTCCTTCTTTGACAATGAAGGAGATGACACGCTGTTGGCTTGCTACCTCTGAGAAGACAAAGCCAGAGAAATCCCTTAAAATAAATATGGAAAGTGGACTGCAGTTAAAAAGGGCTTTTCTGTAGCGAGCAAGTATTTTACAACACATTCACACGAGACAAGAATACAAGGAGGTCCGATGTCTTTCTCTTACTTCTCCGAGCCACATTTATGGCTCGGAGAATATATATTGTGAGTTTAATTTTTTTAGCAATAGATGATCGTGCTTAAAAGGGTCCAATAAAATCACTATGGTCAAAATAAACAAATGTAGCTGAGTTAAATGGAGATTAGATAATGAATGATATAAGTGGCATTGTTAAAATAAAGTTTGTGATGTCACCTATCTATGTATAGTATAAACATCCTTACCTGTAATCTGATGCAGTAAAAACATCATTTGAATCCATCTGATTTCAGCCATCGTGATTCTCGGTCTCTGTTGCTCGCACTTTCTCAACTGTGAACGCCGGTTTGAGAAATACATCTACTTCCTATTAGGTGTGAACTTCCTCATGAGGACACTCTTCTCTCCATATGAGGAGGTATTTAATATTTCTGATGGCGTATAACTAAAGCAATTTGTGCTCCGAGCTTAAAAAGTGAAATAAAAACTACATTTCTGTAAATAATACATAATTATTATTATTGTTAATAGCTATGAGTACTGGATATTTTCTGTATAAGTTATTTTCATTGATTTCATTTTTAAATGTTATATTTATTGTTACAGTATGTTATATTTCTGATAGTAATAATAATTATAAATATTAGTATGGTATTGTTAATAGCAATGAGTATTACAAAATTGTATAATTCAAGTTATTTTTATTTTATTCAGAAAGAAACTTGGCAAGAATAAAAAAAAAAAAAGCAAAAACTGTGAAAGGTAACAATAGATCACTGAGTTCAATACATTGCCTGACATCAAGTCAACAAAGGAACATATCATATATATTATACACATTTTCGTATAGAGAGGCGAAGTCCCGCCCATCTACTTCCGCTCCATGGGACCTTATTTCTGAGAAATTATGCATTGAAGTCAATGGAGAGAGAACGTATCTTTCGATCCCGTTTGAATGTGCCATGAATTACACATATGATGTTTGTCAAACTTAAAAAATAATTTCCATGTCAAAAAAGTCACAGTTTGTCGTAAAAAATACGCAACTAGAAAGACTACACATCCCAGAGTCCCGGTCCCGCATGCTGGCTCTCACGGAACCGACTCACTCCCCTTGTGTGTGTGCACAGCTCTCAACGTGCCCAGACTTGGAATGATTTTCACCTCTTTTAATACTTTCCGCCTCGTTCTGAAAGAAAGGAGTGAAATGTTCAACGTGACGGCCGTCTTGGTGTGTGGTGCGAGATGGGAGATGTAGTTCATTGAGCGGTTTCACACAAAGAAAGTGTTACTTCCCAGTTTTACGACACATTTGTATTTTTTTTACTTATCTTTTAAATTGCCAAACATATGTGTGTAATTCGTGGCACAATTCAAACGGGATCAAAAGATAATAAAAATAGATGTAGCATAAAAATAAAGTGATTATATGTTAATTTAATAACCCAAAAAGACTACTTTCATATTTACACACTAACAATAACAACCATACAGTATGCAGATGAGCTTCCTTCATATATCAATAACATTGTCTTTAATCTGGCAAGAGCATTGGGATTATGTACATTTATACAAATAGATATGAAATATTCTGCAGGATTTTGACTGCGGAGGCAATTTTGGGTTAGGGTTAAGGTATCAATGAATATCGGTAACACAGTGAGTGGATTTCTAGTTAAAGGGCCTCACAGAATAAAAAATACTCGGTTTTCAATGTGAAATCAATGTTTCGACATGAGCTGTAACTGTCGCCGCTTATTTTGTTGGTTTGTTGACGGTAGCGTAGAGGCTACTGGGATCAGTGGAGACTTCAGCAGAAGAAGAAGACGGAGCTTTCACCGTACTGTAGGTCACTAAATCATCTTCTTCATCATCTTCCTTACTCTGACCCTGGGAAACAAAAGGGAACAGCAACACTCATCAATGGTACAACATGACACGGCATGATTCAAGGTGAAACAAGACAGTGCTAAGCAGAAACCTGACATTAACAACACAAAATAAATAAATCACAATACAACAAAACCTACAAAACACAACATAATGAAAAAGGGTGATCCCCTTATTTTCCCAGTAGCGCCTTCACAAGGTTGCCATTTGTGTTTTTTCACAATGTATTTCCGAAATCCATGACATGCGGCCAGTGGCGGTTCTAGACCAATTTGACTGGGGGGGGCCACTGAGGGGCCAGTTATTTTCTGAGGGGGGGCACAATAAATGCAAAAGAGAACTAGACAGTATGAAGTAATTGCGCATGAGAAACAATGCAATACAGTTATTGGTATTTGTTTCAGTACACTTATTTATTTCAGATAGATCTTATAGTTATTACTGTTAGCTTCAGCTTAAGTTATAGTGCAATGTTTGCACTAACACCATATTTATATAAAAATAAAGGCAATGAACAGTTACATCTCTACTTTACATAAGGGTGTCTGCACAATCTCACATTACAGCAACAAAATCCTGCGGTACCAGAAATATATATTTAAAAAAAAAAAAAAAAATCATTGTTAGGGGGGGCCACAGGTCAGTGTTAGGGGGCACTGGCCCCCCCTGGCCCCCCTAGAACCGCCCCTGCATGCGGCTCTCAGGATGAAATGGGCCCTTTAGCTTTTTTTAAATCCAGAGCTAGATCTGCTGGTCAAAATATAGATTGCAATACTGCCAATGCCCATCAGCAAGTCTGTGCTTTGTGTTTGTTTATTGTACCTTTATGTAAAGGTCTCATTGAGATACAAATCTATTGTTCAAGAGAGTCCTGTCCCAAGAATGGTTACAGCACAGTTACAGACAATTTTAAAACACACAATCACAACACAGTCAGATGCCAAGTTTAAGCCAAAGCATCTACAGACACAGCTTCCTGCTTCAAGGTCAGTTAGAGTAGCCTGTAGTGTGTTTAATGAGACCAGCTGTCTGTTTCAGCTCAGTTTGAAGCTGGGTCCATGCTTCAGGAGCAGCGTCACTGAACGCCCTCTTCCCCAGTTCAGTACGGACTGTTGGTCAGTTGATGCTAGTTAGCTATTGTGAGCATGCTGTTCTAAGATAGGGATCATGGCAAAGATTACCCCCGCTTAGCTAGTTAACATAGTCATAAAGGGTGATGGACTGAGTCAGCATTTTAGCACTTCCTAGGTTTGCTTGGTCCTTTTTACGTGTGTGTGTGTGTGTGTGTGTGTGTGTGTGTGTGTGGTGTGTGTGTGTATGTGTGTATGTGTGTGTGTGTATGT